>NW_019292485.1:0-27491 GCF_000500325.1 Leptinotarsa decemlineata | reverse complement strand
AGTTAAGAGTTGGTTTTCGAAAAATAAGTTTTTAAAAAGTTTATTTTATTCAAAAACACGTGTTACAATAAGGATGTATCAAGTCAGACTGAATATAAAAATGGAAATTCTCATAGGAATAAAAATGCAAGTTCATCTTCGTCAGCGGTGTCGAGTATCGCTGACCCATCATGAACCTTGTCGATTCTCCGTGGATTCAGATTGTAACTTACAGCATAGTCTCTCTTTGATATGTTTATAAATATCATCAGTGGAAAAGTAGTAAATCACTGAGTCAGTATCTGTATATAACAGTTCTGCTTTTTCATTGAATTTACGTTTGATTTAATCATAATTGAAGTCATACAAAATGGTCTTTGAAATTTCTAAAACGCTGAAACCTACATAAATAACGTATTCCAAAAACACTTTATTGTGAGATTTTCACTAAATTGTTTTACAAAAACGCAACACGTGTTTCGCCATACAATGGCTTCATCTGGCGTGTCTTTCAACAGTTGAAAGACACGTGTTGCGTTTTTGTAAAACAATTTAGTGAAAATCTCACAATAAAGTGTTTTTGGAATACGTTAGTTATGGATTTTCATCAAGTATCGGCCGATTCCATCATATACCTACATAAATAATTCATTCAATTTTATATTAACTCTGTTCATTTCAATCACTACTATGTCATCGTCAAAAATGGTTATCTAGCTTTCTGCTCCATATCTACCCTCCCATTTGGTACATAACTAAACTTCTTTATATTTACGGCAATTCTCGATTGTTTTTCCGAATACATTTTCATTCATTAGCTTGGAGAAATTCTTTTCGAAATAATGTTTACTCTTTTTTCTCAACATCGTATTTGAATCAATATTAGTTTTTCAACCAAGGTATTTGCTTAAATTTCAAAATTTTCACGAATATTTTCAAGGAAAACATTCATCGTCTTCATCGTCGGAATCATCATCATCCGTCTCCCTAGGAAATATGTCCCACTGATGGCCATCATAGTCCACCTCGTCATCATTCCACAGGCCATAATACAGGTTAGCATCCGATTCAGTATCCGCGTTGTGGGATCCGGGAACTCGTATTCGAAGACATCCGCCTCTTCGGTGCCGGTATCGTGCAGCACCTGCAGTCTCGTATCAGACCATCCTACGGGCTGCTCGTGGAGATGAGGCTCTGTGATGAAATGTACATCTTCTCCGACAGTCCAGTTGCCAGGTGACCTTCTGGGCTCCAAAAATGCTTGTGGCTCGGTGGTGGAATCTGCTTGAGAGGGAGTGGGGATGAAGTGGAATGAAGTGTTCACAAGCTGTGTCTCAATTGATATTTTTTTCAGGAGTGAAAAGAAGGAGGGAAGTGGACGCTGTCCCAACCACGCAGTGCCTTGTATACGCCAATGAACTCACGTGTACTTGATGAAAAAAAGGATCTGAGGGAAGGAAATGAATGAAGGTTATGTTGCCACGTCGTCAGCCCCCTTATTGATCCGCTCCTGGAGAACCTTCACACGGTCGCTCATTTCGTCGACTTATCTCATGTTCTTACTGATGCAGATATCTTCTTCTAATGATTTCATTTGAATGAAAATCGTTTATTACAAATTTTTTCAGGTTTTTACAATCTTTTGTGTGTGTGTGTGTTTGTGTTGGACCCTGCTATAGGCTTATGCCTCTTCAGGGTGAGTGGGTTGTGTGTGTGTGTTGTATTTTATGTTGGTGTTTGTGTTGTGTTGTTTTTGTGTTCCAGTTTTCTTCAGTGTTTTAAGGTTGATCCATGTGGTAGGCTGGGTTCGTTGCGGTGGTCAGTGGTCCAGATATTGGGACTCGGTACGGGTTTTTTGGGCCGGGGTTGTGTGTGTTAGGATTTCGGTTCTTTCCAGGACGCTGCTATCAGGTATCCGCTATCTGTATCCCAGTGGGAAATCCTCTAGGATGTCCTGGATCGACTCCGGTGGGTCTTCCATTGCTCCCAGGAGTCTGGCTGGGGGAAAGGGGAGCTTTTTCCTGGGTTTCCTTCAGGATCCTACACGGGGGATCCATGGCGATGTGGGCGTGTCGATGGCATCGGTGTTGTTGCTGCTCATCGTTCTGGTCGTATATCGTCCTTGGAGTTCCTGAAATCTTTGGTTGATTGGTGTAGTATTTATGAGGTTGTATAGGTCTAGGGAAGGGTATCGGTAGTGCAGGTTGTGTATGTTGCGTAGGATTCTTCTCTCGGTCGTAAGGATGCGGTGGGACAGTCTCAGAGGAAGCGTACAGTATATCATTGCTTTGTAGTCGAAGACTGGTCTTATAAAGGTTTTATAGGTATGAAGCAGAGGTCTACTGTCGCATCTCCCAAGCTTTCCTCTCAGAGCCTTTAGTAGGTTAGCTCTCTTCCGGACTCTGTCCAGTGTCTCTCTCAGGTCGATTTCCCAGTTGAGGGTCCTCGTGAAGGTGACCCCCAAGTAGGAAACCGAGTCCTGGAGTATGAGGTTTTCCCACAAAAGTCTGAAATTTAAGTTGCCCGGGTTTAGTTTGGGACGGGTAGAGGTGTAAGGATGTCGGAAGAGGATTGTTTGGGTTTTTGTGGGGTTGATTTTGATACGCCATTTGTTGCACCACTGCTCGAAATGGTCGATCATATTTTGGGCTTGAATTTGCAAGCGGCGGGTGTTGGGGACGGAGGAGTATAGGATGGTATCATCGGAGTATTGAAGGATTTTATGGGTTGTGGGAACATCATGTGCATAGATGAGAAATAGGGAAGGGGCGAGGACTAATCCCTGGGGGACTCCGGATTTTGAGGAGAAAGGGGTGGATAAGGCTTCGCCGACTTTGACGCGGATATGTCGGTTGGATAAGTAGAAGGCTACTAGTCGGATAAAATGATGAGGCAGTTTGATTTGGATAAGCTTCCAGATCAGGCCCGCGTGCCAGACCTTGTCGAAAGCCTTTTGGATGTCTAAGGAGATTGCAATGGTGCAAAAGGATGCGTTGATATTTTGGGATATGTGGGTGTGTAGTTCGACTAGTGCATTCTAGGTAGAATGTTCGGTCCTGAAACCATGTTGATAGGGAGGGATAATGTTGTGGAGTGTGAGGAAGTCGTTCAAACGGTTAGCCATCAATCGTTCCAGCAGTTTTCCAATGCAGCTAAGCAAGCTGATGGGTCTGTAGGAGTCGGGATTAGTAGGATCCTTGTGGGGTTTAGGGATTAGAATTGTGTTAGCCTGTTTCCAGGCGTTTGGAAAGTAGGCGTGTGCGAGACACGAATCTAGGATGTGTTTGATGCTGAGACGGGGAGGTTTTTCAGAACACGGCGGGTAACCGAGTCTGGTTCACGAGCGGTATTTCTACCACTGTGGATGGTATTGAGGATGTCTTCCTCGCTGAATGGGGATCTTAAGGGACAGTTGATCTGGGTGCCTGCCCAACTGCGCTGGCACCTGTTGATGAATGTGGTTAAGAAAAAGGTTGTCGAAGTGTGGATCTTTAGAAAGACGGAAGGTGTTTTCGAGATTTTCACGAAAGGCTTCGGTTTTGTCGGGAGGGGTGGAAATGATGTTACCGTCAATCACTAGGTGACTGTCGGTTTTCCGTTTTTGTCCTGTTAGGACTTTAAAGTTGTTCCAGAAAGCCATTCCATCTTGGTAGTCTAGTTTTTTAGTCTCCTCAATCCACCTTTTCTGGGTAAATTGGTTGATGAGGAGGCGTATACGAGCGTTAAGACGGTTCCACTCGGTTTTAAGGACAGGATCCCTGGTACGGACGAAAGTTCTATATAGTTTGCGTTTATTTTTGATGAGGTTAATGAGGTAAGGGGGAAGTGGGGATTGATCTATTCGTCGGGTGGTGGTAGGAGTGGATAGGTCGTCTGACTCTGAGATAATTTTTTGAATTGATTCAATTTGGGCGTCAATTTGTCTAGAATGGTTCAGTGGAGAATTGTCAAGAGTAGATAGTTTTTGGTTAACAAGAAGTTGGAATTGTTTCACGTCTGTGTATCTATGGTTTTTGTATGAAATAGTTTCAGGAGTGGAAGGAGTAGGGAAGTTTAGGGAGGTTTTGATGATCAGTGGTAGGTGATCCAACGTAATAGTGTCTCCGATATAGGCCAGTTCATCGATCATCTCTATCAGGTTCGCAGAGCACAAGATGTGGTTGATGATAGAGGCCCCACGGTGGCTCAGAAACGTCGGGTGGGGGCAGGTAATTCTATAAAGGTTGTGTTCTAGAAGAAGGTTGGCTAGGAGACGGCCGTTGGCATTGGAGGTGGAATCTCCGAATTGAGTGTGACGAGAGTTGAAATCGCCTATTAGGAATGCTTTAGGGAGAGAAGATGAATATTCAATTAAGTCTCTGGAAAGAGTTTGGGTTGGATGATTGTAATAGGCTATGACAATCATGTTGCCGGTGTTAGATAGAAGATCTATCGCTAGACAGTCAAGTTCGGATAGGATAGGAGGAAGGGTGTGTTGTTTGTGGGGAAGTCCTCGTTTAGTTAGCATAGCGATGCCTCGGGAGTGAAGGTCTTTTGGACGGTGGGTTGTATTGAATCCGGTAATACACAGGATTTGGATTTTATGGATATGGAGGAGTGTTTTAGTGTGGTATCTTTTTCTGTTGAGGCTCTGGGCGTTTACAGTGCCGAGGATTAAACGCCCGTTATCCCGTGAATTTGGTCCTTCAGCCATTAAGCTCGGTTACCAAATTGGTGAACGTGTAGTCCACTTTATTGCCACTGGCTGTGGCGAAGAGGGAGTGACCAAGAACTATTTTGCATAGATCGTTGGTGAGGGACAGAATTTCTGTTCTCATGGCAGGCATGAGATTGAGTAACAAGGTTGTTTGGATTTTGATAACAGCCTCGATCTGTTGTGTTACTGGGGTGATTGTTTTGGGAGTTTGGACCTTGACAGGAGCAACCTCCTTGGGATTGCTCCTGTCAAGGTCCAATGTCCATTTTGACTGCAAATACTACAGTATTTGGGTATGGAGGGAAGAGGATTTGAGTTCAAGGCTTCGCATTCATGTGTTCGGCCGTATATGTTGACTCCGTGAGTCAAACATTTGGTGTATTGGTCCTTATTCGCGGTGATGATGCGAATAAGGGGGGTAGGTTTCGAAGTTTTTTTGGAGGTTATCCACCAGAGTTTGATTACTTCAATTTTGGCGGCTTCTAGAAAGCCACTTATTTCTTCGATTGTAAAGTCGAGGTGTACACCCCTAATCACAAATGATAGGTGCGGCTCTTTAGGAGCCGTAGATTGAGGGCTTCTTGGTCTTAAATCGACCACTTTGAAAGCAACGTGACCAGTGCGGTCACGTAGTAGCTTTTGGAGTTGCTCCGCAGATTTGGAGCAATTGTAAGTTTTGAGAAGGGTGGTTTTATTGAAATTTACTTTCAACTCCGTGATTTGTCGACGGAGGAATTCGTTTGTACTCAAAAAGGTTGAAAAGTGCCTTTTGACTGGCTAGGTCATCGGGGATTTCTCGGATGTTGGATAGATTATGATTAGATAGCTGAACTAGTGTGGATGTTGGAGAGGCTCGGGAGACGAGCCGGAAAAGAAAGGAGAGGGATTGGTGAAAGGGATTTGAGTACGTTTGGATTGGCGAGTTTGTCTCGCCATAGTTTTTTAGTAAATTAGTATTGAGTTGTACAACCTTATGCTTGGAGATCCTTTGATAGCAGCACCTCCAGGTGCTGCCTCTGGGAGTTTAGCTGCACCTTCACCTTTTGGATTAGGCTCTGGTGTCTCTATCGGAAGAGTTTGATTATAATAATCAGTGACTCCTCACGCCGGTAGACACTTATGAGGTAATCCTCTGGGTTTGGGTACTCACTTCACTTCACTTCACTTTACTTCACATCACTTACGCTTTCACTTCACTAGTTAAGGTTTCAACCTTTGCAGGTCGAGCTCTAACACTTGGAATTGTTTCATATGAAAATAATCATTTCTTATATAGTAGATAGCGAGCCACCTCTCACCACAATCTGTGCAATTGCGCGAACATCGCTAGTTAGGTACGAACATTCCCCATCATTCCAAATCGATGAGCGTCAGAGGCGACCCCTCTCACCAACAATTCCAACTCGATGCGCCTACAGAAGGCTATACGAGCATCTTAGTGGTCGTTGGAACTTCACGAAGTGTAGACGTGCGTACTCTCTGTCTCGATAGTCCCACTAGAGCCGACGTCACAGGCGATCACTCTCGATGCGCTGACAGAAGGCGAAATCATTCATTCGTGATTGGTACTTCGTGGAGTGCAGATGTGAGAGGCTCATGTTGGTGAATAGTGGAATAGCTGATGTGGGGTGCTATGCAAACTAGTTCGTACATCATAGCGGTGGGGGAGGGACCGATGAGCTAACAGAAAGCACTGTGTGTATTCATTCGTGGCTGGATCTTCGTAAAGTGCAGAGGTGTGGTGCTCGTGTTGGTGAATAGTGGATGGTTGGTACTCTATGCAAACGAGTTTGTACAGAGTACACATGAAGGGTTATGCCCACTCTTTACCGTGCACATTCGAATAATGAACGACCATTGAGATCTAGTGTTAAGTGAATCACTAAAGTCCATATACTCGGTGACTGGTAAAGTCCGCCTTGGTTGGATGTTATTTCAGGATTCAAGTATGCCCACTGACTATATGTGAAGATTTCAGGATTGTTACCAATCAGCTGATTTTCAGGTTTTGGACTTCTTTCAGGTCAAATCGTCCAATTGAAATCTCATATTTCCACTTCTTGAAGGGTTCGATCTTGGTTCAATTCGGGAATTAATATTATTTGATGGCTATTGATTACATTTCCTTCATTGATTATTTCGGTTTGATAAGCCTTGATATTGCAGCCTACTGGAATGTCGATTGAATAGGATCCAATTATTCGTTGAATTTCCTCTTGTTCATTACACTGTAGGTGGGTTGTCGTTTTATTTAGAAATGTCGCTATCCTTTGGGTAGAGTCCTCCAGTTGGTTAGATATTGGCTTAGTCATCCTAACATCGATTTGTCTACATGTGGAAGTCTCTTCCATCTTCAGGAGTTGCAGCTCACAGAGATTTCCAGAAATTTCTCTAATCGGCATTCTCTTGCACACATAGAATTGTGGTTCGACTTTGACACAATCGTCGTTTTTAAATGTGAAATATTCTGAGTTCTTCAGTAAAAATGAATTTTTGAGTATAAGTGCCTTGAACTGGCTTTGACTATATGTGAGGATTGCATATAAGTGATAGTAAGCTATCATTTATATGCAAGAGACGTAAGCTAAAAGAATCAGCGTATATTCTCATGTCTGGAGAGACTTGTATCTCGAATAGCTCCTTAGAAATAGACCGTACTTGGCTACCCATCTTGAAGAAAATTTTGGATAGTGGCGAAATGGCAACAAACTGATATCGGAGAGTACCTTGTATTACATCGAATATTTCAGTTGTCAATCAACAACATTGACATAATTTCATATTTCAAAACTTCTACATTTCAGGTTTATTTTGGTTAATATAATTGTTATTTTCAGCTATTCATTTTCTATTCTTCTTTTTTAGTTGTTTCAGGGATTTCAAATCATTTTATATAGTAGACAATAGAAGTCCGAACTAGTGAAATTCATCATGAAACATTGTCAATCACCTTCAAACAAACAATGAACAGTTTGTTTGAATTTATTGATCAGATTGATTGAAAGTGAATTTTGTTTCACAACACTAGAAGCCAATTCGTTTTGGTTGTTTTGAAGTTCACTAATAAGTTTTTCGTACCGCTTTCCCGTCTTCTGCATCATGGTTACCTGTAATTCATTAAATTATCGAACCAATACCATTAATCAATACTCTTTTGATTTTCCTGGGATTTGTGATTATTTCTTGCAATTTGGATTCAGTCTAGTCTTTTCCAAAGTAAAAATTTTGATCTAATTTTCTGTTTCAGCTGAGGAAATATTGTTTTTGTTTTTACTGAATGCTTCTAAAGTTTGTCCCTATTGGTCGTTCAGTATTTGGATTTCAGTTATGAATGGATTCAGGTCATAGTAATGTCTCCGAGTGTGTCAGTACTTTCGAATTCTGGAAGTGCCCAATTTTATAGGGATCATACCACGATTGTTTTCCAGGTATTTCAATGTTATTCTGTCTTGAAGTCCGAATTCAAAAGGTATTCTGAAAAGAAATGAAATGTACTATTTATTAAAAGCATAGCACTACTTTCTTGGTCTTTTTAAATTGTCCATGTGTACTTTCTCATGATTTTCTGTAGAAACTGTCTTAATAGCTTCGTCTACTTTTGTGATAGTGGTCGGTTTTTTAAATTTGTTAGTTTTTTAGTGTTTGTTAGTGTTTTTTCACGTAGATTTTAGAATTAGATTCGAACATTTCTGGGTTTTCGCGCGTTTCATTAGATTTTGAAATAACCTTTTTTTTCGATTCAATATTCTTATTTTCACTTCCGCGAAGAGTAATTTAGTTTTTTCTCGGTGATCATGGATTTTCATTGGTGATATGTCCATTAACTAGATCGATTTGTTTTAATTTCGTTGCAGAATATATTGAGTGATTATATGCAAGTATAGCGTTCACCATTTTCGTTTGAGGCGATGTTTTGGGAAATCCTCTACTATTGAGAAGTCTAATGTGTTCAATGAGAGTAGAGTGGAGTCTTTCAATTTGTATGTTTGATTGGGGATGATTGGGTGAGCAGAAGTGTACATTTACTTTGTGTAGTTCGAGCTTCAATGACTGTGTTTTCAAATTCAGATCCATTGTCAACTATAATTTGGATAGGTACGCCATGATGTGAAAATAATATTAAGTTTGTCAGCTATATCGGTAGGCAATGAAAAGGGAAATGAAATACTTGCGCGTATTTTGAAAAACTGTCTATAATGGTAAGAAATACCTAAAGTATGAACGTCAATGTGGATAATTTCGAATGGTTTGGAAAATAATTTGATTTTGACCAAAATTTACTGGGGTTTCTGGAATGGGTATTTCAACAATTGGATTTTTCTCGGTATTAGTGTGTACGGTAACGTCATCAATTTCTTCAATTGGGTTTAGTTCATGTTTTTCAGGAGTTTGAGTAGTTTCTATGTCGGCATTAACTACCATATAAGTATTATCTTAAAAATGTTTACGTATTTCTAATATATCCGAAGATGGTTGGTAGTCTGGAGTATTTCAGTTAGGGTTAACACTATTTTGGTTATCAAAAGTAATAGATGGATCGGCTAGACGTTCGGACTCTCCGATCTAGTTCTTCCCAAAAAGTCTTTGACTCTTTTGTGTATAGTTCAATGCGTGAAAGTGCATCAGCATTCGTATTGGACGGACCTTTTTTGTAAATTATATTATATTCATATTCTTCAAGTTTAATTTGCCATCTTAGCAATTTAGAACTCTGGTCTTTCGTTGAAAATAGCCATTGGAGTGGTTTATGATCCGTGACTATATTGAATTTCCTGCCAAAAATGTAAGGACAAAAATATTTGGTTACCCAGACACTAGCCAATAGTTTTTTTTCTATCGTGCTGTAATTTGATTTGGAGTCGTTTAAATCCTTGGAGCATATGCTACCGGAGGGTATTTTCCAATAGGTCCTTGATTCAAGACCGCTTCCAAGGCTACGGTTGAGGCGTCCGTTGTTGAATTGAACGGTTTAGTAAAATATGGTACTGAAGGATTGGTTCATTAATTAGTGAATTTTGACAATTTTCGAAACACGATCGGAATTCTTTGTCGTTGATGATCTGTGCACCCCTCTTCAAGCTTTTTTTGAGTGGTTCCGTTAATTTTGCAAAGTTATTAATGAATCGTCTATAATATCATAGCAGTCCTAAGAATCCTTTGATTTGTTTAGTTGTTTTTGGAATAGGGAAGTTCTCGATTGATTCAATTTTATCCGGATTTGGTTTGACATCGTTTGGAGTAACAATATGGCCAAAATAAGCCACTTCTTTTCATAAAAATTCTGACTTATCAAGTTGGATTTTGAAGTTTGACTCTCTGAGTCTGCGGAAAACTGCTCTTAACCTTTCGATATGGTCTCAGAGAGATATGTCATCTGAATGAACTGAGCATTTTCTATTTTGAATACCTCTAAGGAGATTCTCTATCACTCGTTCAAAAGTCGCGGGAGCATTATTGGGACCAAATGACACCCTAAGTAACTCGTAATGCCAATTTTCGGTATTGAATGCTGTTTTTTCGATGTCTTCCTCACGCATTTCAATTTGGTGAAATCCGCTGGCAAGATCTAAAGTCAAAAAATATTGGCATCTACCTAGTTTATCTAATAAATCGGTTATATTTGGCAAAGGGTATTTATCATTAATTGGTTTTTCATTAATATTCCGGTAATCTACAACTAGGCCTTACAATATTTTGATCTAACATTTTTTGAATTTTTGTTTAGACTTCTTTTTTGTGAATGAAGGAGTATGTCTTAATATAAACGGGTATTTCGTCAGTCGTGTAAAGACATTACACGATTTTTAGTTTTATTTGTAAAAGTAAGCAGTTCATCCTCATGGTAAAAAATATCGAAAAATTCCAAACATAATTTTTCTATCATTGATTTTTCTTCGACATTCAAATGGTCGGCGTAGTAGCGTAGTAGTTTCAAGTTTCAGGTTTCCAGAAACATCAAATGCCTTTGAAATGGGAATAAGAGCACTATGTTTATGACAAGATTTTTGAAATACTGCTGACACTATGAATGGATCATTTTAGATTCTATCGGGGTATAGATAATAAGATAGATTTGGATCAATAAAAGATTTGGTCGAACCTGTATCGACTGAAAATTTCAAATTATGTTCAAGTAAAGTTATAAAGGGTAATTCACTAGAATTACTTGAATCTGAAGATATTATCACTGGTTCTTCGTTTGACTGGTGTGTTGACTTATTCATTGAATATTTTCATCAGGATTACATTGGGTATTTTCGAAATTTTTATACTGACCCTGGCTTTCAACTTCAGAATTTTGTGAATAATATTCGACATCATTCGTTTCTGTATTGAAAAGTTCCTCTGAGATAAAGTACCTTTGTTGAGGTGTACTAGGAAATGAGGGACCTGGTTGATTTATGTCGAACGTTTTCCTTGTTGAAACAGTCATAGGTGTTTGACTGGGAAGATTTCGATTGAGATTGAGCTTGAAAACGTTCTGGTTATTAGTGGGTTGTTCAAAAACTTGAGAATTTCGGAAAAATATTTGTTGTGCAACATTAGTTCTTGGTTGAATATTTAAAGGCTGTGAAGGGAAATTTTTCAAAGTATGGAATTGATTATTT
Organism: Leptinotarsa decemlineata; assembly: GCF_000500325.1. Taxonomy (NCBI): domain Eukaryota; kingdom Metazoa; phylum Arthropoda; class Insecta; order Coleoptera; family Chrysomelidae; genus Leptinotarsa; species Leptinotarsa decemlineata. The sequence goes on along the minus strand of NW_019292485.1, from coordinate 16,208 downwards.
GAAGATCAACGCATCATCGGAATAATCCACAAAATTTCTATACAGTGTGTCTTTTAAAATATTCCGAATTGTGACATTTTGAATATTAACTACTAGTTTAGCATTCCCTATCAGTTCAATTACCAAACTGTTCAATAGATATGTATTTTGGAAAGAAGATAGTCAAGCTATCACAAGTACTTGAGATGAATTTGGGTTTCCATCGAATTGTGGAACGCAATTTGAATATTCGGGGTTGAGAACATTTGCTATTTCTGAAGAGTTTGAAATATTCAATTCTGAGTTTTGGTTATAAAATGTATTATCACTATTGATTGGAATTGATTGAGAAATGAAATTAGTTCGATTAGAAAAGGGGTTTACAAAAATTCGATTGGTTCTTGGATTTGGGTTGGAAATTGAATTGTCTGAGTCAGCTAAAGACAATTAATGAAAAATATTATCAAGCGACATAAAACCAGAGTACTCACAATGAAAGCAAGATTTTGGTAACAGCTTTCTTGACCACTATAAGGAGTCTGCCTATCTTGTCAGCATCTGAAACAGGATGGTTGTACTGCTAGATAAGCGCGATTGTCCTAGGTGGTGAGATAATTCACGAAAACTATTATCATTTGAATAATTCAAAAACCTATTTATGTTAGAAAAGAAGTGTGATGCATTGAACTAAAATAATAAAACAGCTTATTTTCCGTTATTTATTCTGTCGCTCACCTAGACATACCGCTCATGGTACGTAGATGATATATGGAAGAGTACTATGTTCAGAGTGCTACACTAACAAACTATATACAGGATGTCACATGAATCATCTGATTTGAAAAAAAATCCTCCAACAGGTGATACGGTCAATGTGACTTTGAGATAATGTTTTGGATTTAACCTTGAATGACCTTCATTCACTTCCCATATTTTCACGACATTCATTGATCCATGTGATTATTTCGACTTTGAAATGACCTCAACACACGTCACATGATGTCGACAAGGTGACTTTGAAGAAGTCTTTTGAGTTCGACTTTGAACGATATTCATCTACGTCACACCCTTGAACTATGTCAGAAGGAGATACGGTCAATGTGACTTTGAGATAATGTTTTGGATTTAACCTTGAATGACCTTCATTCACTTCTCATATTTTCACAACCTTCATTGATTCATGTGGTTATTTTGACTTTGAAATGACCTCTACATACGTCACATGATGTCGACAAGGTGACTTTGAAGAAGGCTTTTGAGTTCGACTTTGAACGAGCTTCATCTACGTAACACCCTTGAACTATGTCAGAAGGTGATACGGTCAATGTGACTTTGAGGTAGTGTTTTGGATTTAACCTTGAATGACCTTCATTCACTTCTCATATTTTCACAACCTTCATTGAGTCATGTGATTATTTTGACTTTGAAATGACCTCTACATACGTCACATGATGTCGACAAGGTGACTTTGAGGAAGTGTTTTGAATTCAAACTTGAATGACCTTCACCTACGTCACACCTTTGAACCACGTCACACTGAGAGTAGTGTGACGTACCACGACCACAATCGTATCATATAAAAGACGAGTTGTGATCGTGAACGTCGTCATTCAGTACATGAGAGCGCATCGAGATGAATTCCGAAAAAATCGCAGCTGTAGCTTGAATTTCGCTTTTCTTCTGAAAGTGTTGTCTTTCATTAGCATTACGGCTAAAAATATACATTTTTTATTAAATAACTTATCTATATTGAATTTTATGAGAAAAATAGTTACGACAAAAGTTGTATGAAATGAAATGAAAGACGAAGAATTTTTTTCCACATTGTTTATTCCAAGATTACAAACTGCTTCTTCTAACCTTCCAATATCTACCAAACTAATTTGAATGTTTATCTGTCGTCATCGTCTTCGAATTGAAATTTAGGGAAATAAATGTTGATTATGTCACCATGTCGTCAACTCCTTTCTTGATCCGCTTCTGAAGATCCTTCACACAATTGCTAATGTGGGCGACTTCCAGCCGGTACTGTTTCGTTGAATCACCCTCAACACGGTACTCCTCATTGACTCCGACGATGTCCTGACTTCCCCTTTGAATGTTGGTTTCCACCTCTGACAGTTCAGCCAGCAAACAACTTTTCCGTTCGACTAGTTGTTCCTGTCGAACCACAAATCGTCGCTTGCGTGTGGCAATCTCTGCCAATCTCCCATCGCTGTCCCGGATCACTAGTAGCTTCGTCTTCTTATCTCGGTATATTCTGCCGAGTTCAAGCACTTGGTTGACTAAGTTGCAGCTCCTCTGCGGTGTCGGTAAGTCCATCTTGCTGCCAGAGGGTGGGACGGAAGTTGCCCCCTGAACAGTTGGCACAGGCATCGGTGGCGGAGGTACTATGGATCCGGCTTTTGGTAGATTATTCGGTCCGGTTGTGGTCTCTAAAAATATGGTGGTGGGCATCGGTGGCGAAGGTACTATGGATCCAGCTTTTGGTAGGTTATGCGTCCCAGTTGTGGTCTCTGAAGATGTCATGGTGGTGGGCATCGGTGGCTGAGGTACTATGGATCCGGCTTTTGGTAGGTTATGCGGCCCGGTTGTGGTCTCTGAAGATGTCGTGGTGGTGGTTGGCTCAATGTTTAATACAGTGGATGGCATCTGCGATGCCGTCGGTGGCTGATTTTTCGTATTGACCGTCTCGGACTTTGAAACGGTGGTATCCAACGTAGAAGGGGCTCGCCACAGGGTCGAGGTCATCGGCGGCTGCCGATAAGTATTCCTCTCATCCCATATTTTCATATATTTCCAACTGCTTTGGTTTCACCTTCGGCTCCACCTGCTTCGACTTAGCGGCGGACACTCTCTTCTTAGTCGATTGGGGGGCAGCAAACTCATTATCGCTACCGCTCGCTGCCACTCTCTTGTTGGCCCTCTTCGAACCCTTCTCCGCGTCTTTGCTGGTGCTGCTCGTTTCATAAGAGGAAGTGGTTGAACGAACATCCTCCATTCTGCTACATCCAGGTCTTGGAGTCGTCACCATCACAGGTTCTCCAGGAAGGGGGCTGAGTGGGAGTTTTACATGGAATTCCGTTAGGAAGTCCATGATATTCCCTGGTAGCTCTGATCCCTGCACCAACACCACGTCTTGCAGGATATTCAACTTACCCTTCCAAACTGGAAATTCACAAAATAATTAGAATGGAATATAATACTAGACATTAATAATATATCTGAAGAATGGTTGGTTGGGTAACAGGATCAATTTTTTCTCAAAGAAACAATTGTTTTCTTGCCAACGTTTCGAATTTAATTGAATTCTTTTTCAGGGCTTTGTAACAATGTAGTTTCATAAACATACCTCCCACAAAAACTTATACGATAAGTATCGTTTCTATTACTTACCGAAAAGTAGTNTTATACGACAAGTATCGTTTCTATTACTTACCGAAAAGTAGTTTCTCCGTGTTGATATAACTATTTTGAAAAAACATTAGACATATTAGATACATTTAAAAATAGAATAAAAACATTGCAACAAAAGCGGTAAATTATCTAGGTGTTCTACTTATTGAATTGAAATATGCCTACTTGCAACAACAAAAATTGCAACAACTTCAATAGAACACCAACGCAAAGGGACATGAATGTACAGACTCCAATTACTTTTGTTATAATGGAACTATTTACAAACAAATTTTTCGAGTTGGTAATGGGTAATTGTATATCAATCATTTGTGCAGATTTGGTCATGTCAGAACTACAAAATATATGCATAAAAAGTTAACAAACAAAAAAACACCCCAAGACATGCAATCTAATGTAGTTCTGGTGCAGGTGTTTTCAGTCGCAGACCCAGGACAGAGTTATCTACATGCCTAGAAACTTATGCGACTGTATTTCAAGCAGAAATTTACGCTATTGAATTGTGTGCAGAGAGATTGGAAGAATCCAACCTCACTCACAAGTCAATAAAAATATTCTCGGACAGTCAAGCGGCGTTGGAAGCTCTTGGCTCCCACCGAGCAACATCTGAATTGGTAGCAAATTATCAAAAAAAAACTCTCCTCGATAGAAATACTAAACAGATTGTCTCTGGTCTGGCCATACTGGCCTGGAAGTCAATGAAGCTGCTGACTCTTTTGCAAAGGAGGGTGCTGCAAGCGGCTTCATTGGACCAGAACCTGTCATTGGCATCGCTTTGGGCTTTGCCAAACAAACACTTAACACCTGGATGGTAAGGAGAGTTATGGACTTCTGGTAGAATCTTCCAGGATTGGCTCACTCCAAGGCGTTTATTCACCCTTCGAAGCTTGATTCCAAACAGTTGTTGGACTACAGTAGGGATGAACTTCGTTGTCTAACAGGCCTTCTTAAAGGTCACTGTCATTTGAATCATCACATGCAGAGACTTGGAGTGTCGGAAGACAGTGTGTGTCGCCTCTGTCTAGAAAATGATGAAATTGCAGAGCATATACTTTGTGCCTGCCCCGCTGGGGACCGAATCAGGTTCTTTGTGGTCGGCAGATTCGTACTCTCACCATCTGACCTGAAAGACCACTCACCATACAAACTAATCGGCTTCGTTTAGAAGCTGGGTTTATTTGGCTGATTGTGAATAGGTGTGAGCCACAATAAACCCTTATGAGTTGCGGTGGAGGGTCGAATAGACCCAGTCACTTTAGACCTACCTACCTACATCACTTCATAGTTTTGGCCTATAATATCTAGTATGAATTTTACCTATAGTTCTGTTTATACCTGCATGACCACAGGTTGAAGGATCGTGATTTGCGTAAATGATCTGCTTCCGCTTGTGTATTGGAACGACAATCAACCAGTCCTCAGACTCATCCAGGAAATATCTGCAGTGAAATTTTGATCTTATCGCCTTCAACACTCCACAAAAAATACTTTGAAGGGGAATGGCGCATTTGCTTCAACATGCCTTGATACCATTTGGCCGTTTCAGATGATTCTATGAACACCTTATCATTATTGAGAGGTGTCAGTACATGTTTGATCTAGATAGGGCGTACGTGACCATACTCGTATGTTCCGTCCCTTTTTGATATTTAATATCGAGGTCATACTATTGTTAACAGATCTGGCTATTCTTCCTATGGGGTCTTTAATACCTAATAACCATTTCAAAGAATAGTCAACACTGAGCTGGGAACGAGTACCTTTAAGATACGTGCGCAGATTCTCGGCAGCAAAAAGAACCGTTAGGTATTCTTTTTCTGTCATGCTAAAGTTCAGTTCACATTTTGTCAGGGAACGGAATGGAAGCAAATGCTTTTTTTCTTCACTATCTTGGATCTGCGGAAGTACCGCTTTCAGGCGGCATCTGTTTGCAATATGAACAGCAAATCAAAATTTGGGCATGATAAAACTGCTGCCGCTATGAATCTGACTTTGATAGTTCTGAAGGCCGTCTCACACAGTTAATTCCGAATAAACTTTAGATTCTTCTTCAATAAGTTAGTGAGAGGAGCGAGAAGAGTCAAAAAATCAAGTATGAAACGCCTGTATCAGTAGGTTGATCCTTCCAAACGTCTAAAGTCTAACTTATGTTACGTTCTTTGGAGTCGGGATTTGGACGATGACCCAGTTCTTCTCAGGATCTACCAACATACTTGATGAATTAACGACGTAGCCTGTATCAAGAAGTTGATCCTAACAAACGACTGAGTCTAACTTATTCAACGTTCTTTGAAGTCGGAATTTGGACGATGGCCCGGTTTTTCTCAGGATCTATCAACATTCTTGATGAATTAACAACCTAGCCTAGATACCGTTATTCGGAGTAACAGAAGTGGCACTTCTCTCGATTCAAAGTTGAGCCTGCGTCTTTGATCCTGCGAAACTTTGATGTACGATAGGCATTCAACAAAACTGAAAAAGTTTTCGAGTAAGTACGACAAAGGCAGTAAAGGTTCTAGACACAAAAAGTATACCATGACAAATGAATGATATGAAGTTCCCATTGATCTATATATTGTTGGAGTAAACGAAGGTAAATGAATGAAGAAATGATAATAATGAACGACAAGAGAACCTGTGAACAAAAAACATGCTTACTCCTCTAGAGACTTCCAGCCAGCCCACCATTCAGTCATCAGAAATTTACCACCAGCAACGAAACGTTTTTCTTATTTGATGTGATACAGCAGCTTAAAGACTCATGAAGTACTCCAAAAGACCCAATCAATAGTTTTTTGTACGAGATATTGTCAACTGTAAAATAATCTCTCCCATACTTACAATATTTAGCAAAATCCGAGATTTCTTCCATAGTCAAATAGTTTGAAACTTCTATCCAAATGCTAGTTCAACACAACTACCACCGCTTCTTTCAAGACACAATGGAAGAATACTAAACTAATTTCGAAGGTTTATACAGGGCCGTTTTCTTTTACTGAACCGACTATTGATAGCTTGTTCAACAGAATCCATACGCACTTACCAATAAACGGCTAGTCGTTTTCTTGCAGTAATATACTTCCTCCAGAACATATTCTTTCTGTCATGTACTTTTTGAGTTTCTTGAGTAGATTTCTGTGGCTGAATCGAAAATATTTTGAAGTCAACCATTGTTGATACTAAAAATTCTTCATGCACGTCAAAAACATTTGAGTCAGAGCACAATCAAAACTTTATCTCCCCAGTTACAGAAAAAACTGATACGGTAAGTTATTGAAAATTCATCACGGAGATCGCTGGAGGTTAAGGAATACGAAAAAAAAATCGAACATTCATACAGGCATTGACAAACATAATGCATAAGCAATGATATTTTTTTACAAAAGAGATGTACAACCGGTATGAAAATTCTTCCAATGATTCCGAGGTTATTGCAGATAAGCCAATTCCTCATTGTCTATGTGCTTAGTGTCCTCCTCAAGATATAGATGAACCAGTCATATATAGGGAATACCACGCCAAAAATTTTTTTTTCAATTGTTCTCGCCAGTAGAAAAAAATCAGTTTCAAAACTATATAATCGTAGCGTTGTGTAGAAGAAACCTGAAATATATTGAAAACTAACATATAGAAGAATTGAAAAGCAATAACCGACTAACAAAACTGAAAATAAATGAAAAGAAATAAAAATATGTAATATAAATATAGATGGAGAAATTTCATGGAAAAACAGGCAAAAATATGGTTGTTTGTATTTCGGATGTCAAGATTTTTGCTGGACAGTTTACAAAACTGAAACACGCGTTTCTATATACAATACAATTGCTTTCCTAAGTGTTTCAAAAACGATGTTAGAGACATGTTTCTCTTGAGATCTCTTTTTATTATAATTGCCTGAGAAGTCTTGCTCTACTTTGAAATTGAATTTTGTAAAATTAATATTCAATGGACATACTTGAAAAGCTTGAAGAAGCTTGTGTATAGTAAAATATAAAGACGTGTTGTGGTTTTGTAAATTGTCCAGTGAAACTCTCACAATGAAATTTTACTTGAATACATCATGGATTTTCATCAACTATCAGCCAATTCCTTCACTTTATTGCGAGATTTCACTAAAAAGTTTTACAATCATATAATGGCTTCTTCAGGCATAAAGACACACATAGTATTTTACATTAGTTCTTCTACATGAATACAATTTACAAAATTTTGTGAATGAATCCACAAACACTAAAATATGTCTTTTCTCTTCATTCGTTGTAATTTAATACAGTTACGGAATCGATGACTACATATTCTAATTCTGAGTTAACATAGTTGTTACTTTCATACTGCTGACAAAAGACACAAGTATGAGTTATTTCTTTCATTATCGACATATTCCCATTCCAAAAATAATTTTCCTAATGTTCGATAATGACTGTAATTACTATATGTAGGCCGGTTGTTAAATATTTAAAAAGGAGAGACAATTCTGAAAATTAATAATGGACGACACCAACCTTATTTTTGTTTCCGAAAAATCTCTTTGCCCTCTGCCAGTTTCACTTTCTTTTATTTGATCGTGAGGTACCTCGTTAGCAATCTCGTTTGAGAATATTGAAGGATGCTGTTTGGGAGGTTTTTCGTTTTTATTTTTCACTTCACAAAACATCTAGCTAGCGGATCACACGTCTTGCACGTCTGTTTTTCCATTCACGACTGTCCCTCCGACCTATGTGCGTGCGTATAATGTCAATGAGATCAATGATGACATGATAATAATGATAATTATAATAATACAATTCCTGAACCCACATACAACGCTAAGTGGATATCGAATACTTATAATGATATGCGTATCTTTCGAGTTGCAGCATGACCATTAATTTCATGTAACTGTCTTGATATACTATGATACAAATCTTTACTAATTTTATAAAATTCTTGGTCTTCGAATTTCTTTACAAATATACCATTCAATTTTATGCATTTGCTTGTGTCACTATTACCTCATTCTTTTGTATACTTCAATATTTTACTCCCTTTCTCTTTCAAAAGAATAATTCCTATTTTTCTTTCTTTTCTATTTTTCTTTCTATTTTCTATGTATTTAATTTCAAAATTGTACTCTTGTCAAACTAATAATACATCTCTGTGAATTATGTTATTTAGATAATAATTTTTCATTCGTAACACTCACTAGTGATGAATGATCCATTTCTATTAAAAATTTTGAATGTGGTAGATGAAATCTCAATTCCGTTACGCAAAATAGTATATTTGCTAATTTTAATTCTGTTATGCTATGGCGCTCTTTACTAGCTTTCGTTACTCTTGATACAAATCATTCAAAACATGAAAACAGAACTTTTTATTCATTTTGAACTTGCAACAATCGAACGATTAAACGAACTTACCTGTAAGTGAAGTTCAATCGTGATTATATGGAACGTCCAGCCTGAAGATATCACTTATTCTGTAGTACGTCTCTGTCGTCACTACCACGCACAACTTTGAAAGACTCGCTCTCCCTTCTACCTTCTCCACGCCGCTCCCGTCTAACTATCGTACTTCATTGTTTAAAGTCTCTTTATCGTAACCCTGTATAAGGGGACATCTAAAGTCTTCGATTTCGGGGTGGTGGGTTGTGATATCTTCAGGCTGGACGTTCCATATAATCACGATTGAACTTCACTTACAGGTAAGTTCGTCTAATCGTTCGATTCGTAGAAGATGGCTATACAATTGAGAACAACTTGATTTTTGGTTACTTGTGACCATTTATTGAGGAATAATTTCAGTCGACCATCGAAGGTGTTTAAACTTACCTGAGCTAGTTTATTCTCTTCCCGGACGTCCTCTCTTGTCGTGAGGTCTGCCCTCTCTTTTGGTTCGTCTCCCTCAATGTGTCCCGGTGTGGACGACGAACCGGGCGAAACCTGTTTAAAGGGTAGGTGGCCTGTGGCTTTTAACGCCCCTCCCCCTTTTTTGAATAAAAGTTTTTCATTACATTATAAGGGGGTGTTGAGTTCCGTGGCTGATTCGTTCTCAAGTCCTTACTGGCCGATTCGAGTTGTTTTGCCATTTTGACCTTTTCTGCTAGATCGGCGCCGAAGACGAATTCAGCGGTTGGGCATGTTTTCAGGGCCATCTTTTTGACGTTTCTATTGAGCAAGGGTAATACCAACTCACGTCTTACTTTGGAAATATTATAAAACAAATTTGTGAGTATACGTCCTGAGTCGCACAAATAAGTAAGTAAGCTTTCTTTGGTATTTTTTGGTATGTTTTTTTCATTTTGTAAAATATCGTTCAGACCTCTGCCTAGTTCCGCCAGCCCGCTACCTTACTGATTTTGATATTCAGAATGAGGTCTGTCTCTTGTTTGATTCTGTACAGAAAGTATTGACCAAATTTCTGCATTCATTGGTGAAGCGCATTGTTCAATGTAAGATGGCATTTTTGTTCGCAATTTTACTTTTTCTAATTCATTTTCTTGCAGGCCGTGCATTAGATTATAGCTCCACCTAGAACTTATCGCTTCATGTAAACAGTATTTTTTGTTTGATTGTTCATTAGGAATGTCGCCTAATATTGATATGATTTCATCCGGCAGGTCAGGTAATTTGACTTCATTATCGATAATTAATATCGATTCATCCTGTTCTGCTTCCTCTGTCATCATACGCGGTTCCGACTCGCTAGGAGTTCGGCCACCGCGGCCTGAGTACGGTCCAGTCTAGACCTGGCCCTCCGTCCCGCGCAGGAATCGGCCGGTTCCAACAGAATCTACCTGTGATTCCGGATCGCACGGATCGCGGCCAACCGCGTTGTCGATCAACGCTGGTTGGCCGACCATGCCTGCGAGAAGCATGCGAGCGGCCTCGACTTCGTGAACGACTTCTATCCCTCTTAGACCGTTTACGTAGTTTTCTTTCCAATTTGGAAATGCGTATTTTGCTTGATATTTCCTTCTCAGAATCACTTGAGGAACGGCTTCTCTTCTTCATTGTAAAGTGAGAGCTAAAAGACTGCAATTATTAGTATTGGTAAGGTATACTCACATTACGGCTGGCGGCTGCGATGCGTACGTGGCGAACACAACACGACGAATGAAGTATAATAGTTAGACGGGAGCGGCGTGGGGAAGGTAGAAGGGAGAGCGAGTCTTTCAAAGTTGTGCGTGGTAGTGACGACAGAGACGTACTACAGAATAAGTGATATCGAAGGCTGGACGAGAAATATAATACTGCAGCTAATGCCACAATTATTTTCGACGGCTATAGCAGAGATAACTTTGCTACACGATTGTGTAGTGAAATTTCACAAGAGCTCAGATTCATCGAAAGAAGGATAGTTCCAAGAAAGCAAAAGGTTTTCTTATCAAATATAAAGAACAAGGCTAGATTCATTGTTTTTAATAACTGACTTGAAAAAAGATTAGATCATCTATAGAAGATGCTGATACTTTGATATTCCGTACAGCATTGAATGTAGCTGAAAATACTGAAAGCAAAAGATTTTCTTATCGAATATAAAGAACAAGGCTAGATTCATTGTTTTTGATAACTGACTTGAAAAAAGATTAGATCATCTATGGAAGATGCTGATACTTTGATATTCCGTACAGCATTGAATGTAGCTGAAAATACTGATAAGACAGTTATTGTGTTCGGCACTGACGTCGATTTGGCTACATTAATAATCGATTTAACATCAAATGACAATCATATCACTATGAAGAAGCATAAAATAATTATCAAAACACCTGATGTTATTTACGAATCTAATAACAACAAAACATTGAAAAAAGTATAACTGTTTGCCCATGCTTTTACTGGGTGTGACACAGTAAGCTTCATCTTCAATTCTGAGAGATTCAACTTTGAGAAACGAAGTTGAAAGTTTGTACAAATCCCACAGAACAGGGTTGTCTGGAGAACGAATAATTTTGAGACTGTTTGGAGCTGATTACCATTCTATAAATCAATTCAGAATAGACAGTTTTTCGGTGATTGTTACTGAAAACAACAGGACCAGGCTTCAGAATTACTGAAACTAGTTCATTGTAGTTGCACAGTATCTAACTGCAGTGAAACTTGCAGCTGCAAAAAAAGCAGGGATGCAGTGCACCCGATCATACAAGGGGTGCAGAGGTGAAAGATACACTAATGCCTCAGACCTCGTTGAATATTCTAATGACATCGGTGAAGATGACAACTGTTGTGGTGATGACAGTACCAACTTCGAGTATGGGATGATGATCAACACATTACTAGCCGTCCAGTATATCGAAAAATCATTAAGGCAGTCTACAGGTCAGACTCAGATACTGACTCTGACAAAAAAAGCCAAAACGCAAAAAGAAAGATTGGAAAATCAGGAAAATATAGCAGAATTAGGAGAACGAGAAGGAAAGAAAGAGACGAAACTGAAAATCCAACGTATCCAGTAGAAGAACGGCTGGTTCAGTTCAAGTTTGAATGAACCAAGTTATTCTCAAGTTTTCCCCTCTCCCAAAAAAAAAGAAGAAAATAGTAGGAGATTTGAGCTGGTTCTAAGCCTCCCCCCACCACTATGACGTATTAATTGCTTTTTTGTTGTTGTTGTTTAGTGAAGTCAAGGCGATGTGACCTTGAAGTGTCTGGTGTATGGATCGTTCAAAAATTTTGTCCGGTTCTGGGCCTCCCCCCACCACTATGACGTATTAATTGCTTTTTTTAGCACTTCCGATTTGGTTCAATCATTGTACATTTCAACACTTCCGAGCTGGATGTCTCATTATAGATTTGAGCACTTCCGATTTGGTTCAATCATTATAGATCTACTAGTAACCCGACGAAGAACTGGGAGAGGATCAACAAGATCCACACTCACTAACTGCCACCGTTTTGAACCAGTGGATGGAAGACTGAACATCAAAACAGCTGTTTTTTTTTCTGATCTGATGTTTCTCAAACAGACATAGGCCGGAGAGACCCACACCCCAAATCGGTACGATCCATCAGCCTTATATCCTTCCTGCTGAAAGGACTTGAGAGAATACTGGACGGGCATATCAGGAGGGTAGCATTATATGCATCCTCACTGAATAACCACCAGTATGCTCATCAAACCGGCAAATCAACAGATTCAACATTAAACAACCTCGTTGAGAAAATCTCCCAATCCCTTGACAACAAGGAGATTGCGGTTGCTGTATTTCTTGATATTAAAGGAGCATTTGACAATGCACTACCTGAATCTATAGGATTGTCTATGGCTAGAAAGGGTATAGAATCGACCATAACTTGCTGGATCTATGCCATGTTAGTAAACAGAACTGCAACTACGACTCTTCAAAGCGAGGCTATTAGGTTCAGGGTCACCAGGGGCTGCCCTCAAGGTGGGGTACTATCTCCCCTTCTGTGGTCGCTTCTGGTGGATAGTCTGCTTGATGCCCTCGACAGAAGAAAAGTTGATCTGCAAGCTTGTGCAGATGACTTTGTCATCCTGGCAAGGTCCACGTCGGGAAGGGTAGCTTGTTATATCCTCCAAAGCGTGTTGGATGTTGTTCACAGTTGGTGCCCGAGGGAGCAGATGTCTGTCAACCCCAGCAAAACTGTGTTAATCCCCTTCACCAAGAGAAGGAAATTGGACGATCTAACGCCACCTTCCCTCAATGTTATGGTCATTCCATTTGGAACGGAGGTGAAATATCTTGGCATTGTCCTTGATAAAAGACTCACCTGAAACGCTCACTTGGAAAAAGTTTAACACAACGCCAGACTGTCTCTATGGACATGTCGAAGGATTTGTTGTGAAACTTGGGGTTTAGGTCCCAAATAAATCCATTGGATTTATGTGATGATTGTCAGACCAATGATCACGTATGGTGCAATTGCTTGGTGGCCGAAGGCTTTACAGAAAACGGCACAAGCGAAGCTCTCTGGCTTACAGAGACAGGCTTGTCTGGCCATCAGTGGTGCCATCAGTACTATACCGTCAGCGGCCATAAAGATTCTTTCAGATCTACCTCCTATCCACATTTTGTTGGAGAGAGACGCTAGATGAACTGCATACAGACTTGTGCACATTGCCAATTGCACAAATCAATTTAATGCAGAGTGCAACAGACTGTTGGTTGACATTGAAGTCACAGCATTCTGGAAATGACCTCTGACTTTATACCTCCAACTGTCAACTACAAACTGCCTTATAAAGTACTATTTCCGAGTAGAGAGGACTGGATCCAGCGGGAGAAGGAAATATCAAGAGCAGATAGTTGTTGGTTCACAGATGGATCAAAAACACCTTCTGGTTCTGGTGCAGGTGTTTTCAATCGCAGACCCAGGACAGAGTTATCTACATGCCTAGAAACTTATGCGACTGTATTTCAAGCAGAAATTTACGCTATTGAATTGTGTGATCCGCACACAATATCAAGAGCAGATAGTTGTTGGTTCACAGATGGATCAAAAACACCTTCTGGTTCTGGTGCAGGTGTTTTCAGTCGCAGACCCAGGACAGAGTTATCTAAAGGTACATCATACAGGTAGGTAATCAGTAATACCACCCATACAAGTGTACCACCCTAAATTGATTTTACAAGAAACCGTTAGTAGTAGCCACTAACGGTTTCTCGAGGGGTATTGTAGATGACATAATTAGGAAAAAGAAGTTTAGGTTAAGAATAAACGAAATCTCGACTTTCAGAAAGGGCAAAAACCAAGATAAATACATCTCAGTTCCATACCACCAATATACGAAGAACTTTGGAAATATTTTCAGGGAACTAGGTATGAAGGTGGTTTTCAAAACAAAACACTGCAGAGCTTTTTGGGAAGTCCAAAAGACAAAGTCGAGAATTCGGAAAAGTCTGGAATTCATGAAATTGAATATAAGGACTGCGATGCAAAATATTATGGACAGACAAAAAGATCTATTAAAGTGAGATATAAGGAACACATGGCACACTTAAAATAAAATATAAAAGAATTACTTCTTTCCTTTTTTTGGAAGATTCCCTAATTTTTTGTATCGAGATGGAGTAGTAGGGAGCCAAAAACTTTTTTTCCCAAAAATTCTTGTGTGTATTAAACATTCATACTCACTCACTATAAAATAATCGTGAGTCAAATAAATGATCAAAGTTGAATGAAATTGAATTTTCAACAATTTTTAAGGAATTTTCATATCCTTTTATGCGAATAAATTCGATAGAACTATTATTATTATTATTATTATAAATTTTAAACCACAATAATATTATAGAAAATACAAATGGGTACAAAAAATTACTTAGTGATCTAAATGAGGTTGTCAAACACTTATAGCCTACATTTCAGTATGTCGTCCTCCACGTTCAATACAAATTATGGTCCTTCTACTGATATCTGTAACTGCATTTTTAATAAATCAGGGATTTATATTTGCACAGCACTCGCGAATGGTATTTTCCAGATGTTGTATGTCAGTAAATGGTCTACTTCGGTATACTTTTTGTTTCAGGTAACCTCACAAGAAAAAGTCTAAAGGCGTCAAGTCGGGTGATCTAGTTACGTCCAATAACTTTGTCTCTGAACATTTGTTGGAGGGACTGTTTTACAGCAACCGTGTGATGTATTGGTGCGCCATCAAGTTGATACCATAGGTCGTATTCAATACTTAAAGGCATATTATCTAAAACTCCACTAACCTCATTATTTGAAAGGTTGAGATAACCGACGGATGATAAATTTTCCCTAAAGAAAAATGGCCCAATTATTTGGTCGTTAAGTATCCCACACCATACATTAGTTTTAAAGGAATACTGATCACCACATTCAACTGTGAAATTGGGACTGAACTTGTCAATTTCACGAAGAAATTCACCGACGTGAAAGATCTTCAGGAAATTGACGATTCAAGGAAAGTGTGTGGAAGAACAGAAAAGTGCGAAGTATCTGGAAGTTATCCTGGACAAGTGCTTGAATTTTCATGAGCACTTGAGTCTGGCAATTCAGAGAGCGGGAGCGGCGATTAAACGAAACTACCCTCTCATTGCACGAAATTCCAAACTGAGTGTGGACAACAAGCTCCTGATATATAAGCAAATTATCAGGACAGCTATATTGTACGCTTGTCCTGTGTTCTATAGCCTTAAGAGGACTCCGTTGCGGAGACTCGAGACGATGCAGAATAAGGTGCTTCGTATCGTGACTGATAATGATCGATACATTTTATTGAAGCATTTACGAGACATAGCGAAGGTCGAGCCGATTACGGATTTGATCCGAAGGCTTGCTTACAAACACTTCAAGTGATTCCTTCCGAAAAGTTCGCTGAATAGTAATATCACGGCAGTTAGAGTTTATCATAATTAACCCCGCTGTCACAGTGGGTTGATTTACGAAGCACTCGATATTTTCCATGAGCGACATGTAAATGACCGTTTGTAAGCTCATGAAAAAACTGGCATAGAAAACTTCCTGTAGACATTCTGTCCTGGTTTTTTCATGAACTTTTTCCAGGAGTATCCAGCTAACCACCACATCGACAGCTATGTTTTCATTTGAAAGACCAGAATATCAAAACCATGTAATGATGTGCATAAGCCTTGGCGGCAGGAAGCACATTACCTAGTCGTTTCAATAAAGTCTATGTTTCTGGGTGAGCATCAACCCGCTAACATCGCGGGGGGCGTTCCCCACCGCCTCGTCTCGGCGGGAATGCGAGGGCGCGTCTGTCTGGAGTCACTTTGCAATAACCCTTAATGTAGAGGTACTCATGAAATGTTAAAAAAGATTTTTGCTCTTGCTTTTGCTATTATTCATGAAAATTTTTGACAATTGTTTACTCAAATACCCCCT
>NW_019292484.1:44174-55803 GCF_000500325.1 Leptinotarsa decemlineata | reverse complement strand
TACATTCTGTACATCAAAATTGCTACAAACATAGTCAATACATGAGCTAGAGGATTGGGAAACACCAGTATCTGAATCAACGTGAAGTCAAAAGTTAAAAATAAATTTTTGAGTGAGTCTGTGTCTGTCGATTCCTCATTGTTATCAGTTGTTAAAATAACCAGTCAATAATTAATATAGATGAATTTTCATCTATATTAATCTAATCTATATTGATCTAGGTCAACCATTGCCAAAGGAAAGTCTTCAAAAACAACTGGCTATCAAATGTACAACAAAATTATAATTCCTCTGGAATCCACAAACAAATCGAGGATTTGATTTAATTGAGGTTATTGGATCCGAGTAAGAAGCGTCAGTGGATGTCGTGGGCCGTTCAGTTGACATGCGTTAACGTCAAAGTCGATTCACTCGGTAATATATGAGCAGCCGTTTGACAGGTACAGGTATCGGAAATCGACGAAGATTTACAGCTGCCACTATTATACTCCTTTTTTATCGAAAACCTCTGACTCCGTCCTCACGATAACTTGTTGGAATTCAGTTTAATAAACTGAAAATGTTTTGTCGGGGCCCCGTTTATTATTTTATTATGGCAATGAAGGCATTTCGGAAGATTCGACCCAATTAGGTGGAGCGATTATAATATTGTGGGGAATATTTCTGTCTGGAATTACCTGAGACGTGTTATCGGTATGGAAATGTAAACGAGAGAAGAGGTCTCTGGTTTATACCGAGTGCGACAAATTTACGTTCGTTTCATGAGGTCATAAGTAATTTCAGTAAACTGTTTTGATGTAAAAATTTCACTCGGTGATCGAATCACGTGTCGAGGTGTTAAAAATAACGATTTGGCGTTGGGAAAAAACTCCAGTAATATTCATCACTACACCAAAGGTTCCAAACAGTGTATCATAAGTATCCAAGAATCGTTCGAACCCTAACATGTTTTATCTTTTTCTACAAAGGAAAGTCCAATACAATTTACTTATGGGATTGGTTACAATCCCATCAGTCGAGTTGATGGAATAAAATCCCTTGGCATTGATTTTGATCCAAAAATTCACATTTGTTTCACATATAGACCAAGCTGTTTCATCCGCTAGTCGAATGTTGGACTTTATAGAGAGGACCATTAGAGAATTCAGAGATATGAAGCTGATAATTACGCTAACCTATGCTTATATGCACCTAATTTATCACTCTATCAAATATCAAAATCCTGGGCGACTGCTCCCTCACTATTAATTACATAATCAAATATCAAGTTCCTGCTTCGTGGAGAATGACAAAAGTTTTCCGGCAGTTGGGAGAACTTTCCACTATGCAAGTGTAGGTTTAAGGTAGTTTGACCACTTATTCAAGGAGTTTGTGAATAATGCTCAAGTTCTAATGACCTCGGTAACTTGTATAGTTCTGTAGGAGTTTGCGAATTGTCTAGATGGTTATTCAAAATTGATACTTCTAGTGGGAAAGTTCGTTGTTGTTCAGGAACTTCGAGATTCTACGAAAAGCAATGGATTTTTATTCAAGTATCCATTTCCAGGATAAAGAAGAGAGTCGTAGTCAATTAGAAGCATTTTTTATACTGATATTGTCAGTGTTTCCCTCAGAAATTATTTGAAGGGTCACACTTCCCCAGTTAGTTTTTGTCAAAGCACAGTAACTTTGTTATTTTGATAAAAACGCACATGAAAATATCAAAGAAAATGGAAGCGATCGCTACAATTTTTTGCACCATTGTGCAAAAACAGATTGATTTATTACAAGATTGATTTCTCAAGAACCGCCTCCATTTGGATATATCCAAAAACAAAATTGTTACATCCAGCCGAAAATTCAATATACACAGAGATAACAGATAATATCATCATCCATGTCGATTATGACATTATAAACTCAGCTTATCATACATACAGTTTAATTAACAGGAACTGTGAGAATTTCCAAAATATATTAACGCTAATCTCTGTATTTCAGTTTGGTAAGGCCAAAAGTAGAATACGGATCCATAATATGGAATCTCATATACAATCAATGTACGTCTGAAATTGATAGAGTATAATAGACATTTCTGAAATTCCCATTTTCCTTTTATTTGTCATACATCAGATGGTATGATTTTTTTCATCAATAATGAATACTCTGCTCTGTGAATGGGAAACTATTGGGCAATAAACGCTATTATTAATATTATTACAAGAATCTCAAATGTCCTTCATGACAATGTGACAATATGAATAATGAAATCGTTAGCTACATCGTTTTGATTGCCAATGCTCAATTTTTTGATGTTTGCCAAACACCCTCAGTTCTTCAGGACCTGTTAAACTGTTGTAAACCTCAAACACGTTTGATTAGAAATAACAAATGTTTTTTTGTAAATGATGATCTGTCAATAATTTTTTTCGTAGAAGTAACAACTTGGAAGGGTTGTTTTTTATATGATGCAATTTAAAATACTCAACTCAAACTTAACTTCTATTTCAAATTATTGATTGCAGATGAACTGCAATTACCCGCTATTATGATACCTCCTACCTATGTTTATCCAAACCTTTGTTTATATCTACAATAGCGAAATCTGAAACCCCTTTTCTAAATACCGATGTGGAATATTGCTATTTTGTAAAATTCATTCATTACGATTCAAACCTTTTATCAGCTCAGTTAGAATAAATCTTGTCTTGTCTACAGTACATCTAGCTAGTTATGGTTCTCATCCTATTTTTTCACAAGAGTTATTGTAATTCTTGTGTGCATTGAGCATTCATACTCACGATAAAATAATCGTGGGTCAAAACAAAACTTATGTATCTCAAACATGTAGTACATACCTTGACCAACAATTTTCATAGCAATTTTTCTCACCAATACAACACAAATTATAAATTAATAAATAACCAAACAAATAAGATTTGAGGGGTTATTTAAAACAAACTCATGCGTAGTGAACAAATGCTAGGTTTCAACTGCTTTTATGTCACAAATAACAGACATACACAGGCAACGATGGTCATAAAGGATGACCATCATAAAATAGTTGCTTCCTAAATGACTACAGATATACAAAACAATTCCGAGTAATGCAAGAGTGGTTCAAATATGAAATGAACAAAGTTATAAAAGAATTTGGCATTTCTCAGATTCACTCTGATATTGTTAAATTCAATACCGAAAATGCAACTTCGTTGGTCTTTGACAAAGGGTAAAAAAACACTAACAATAATATCTGTACATAGATTTTGAAGTTAACAATTCTGAAAAGATCAACAATAAACCTTTCTCTGCATGATATTGTTAGTCTGAACCACTTACCTCTTTGATTTACGATATCGTTAACCCTGAAGATGAATATTGTGGCTGATGAGAGATATGAAGGGGCGACAGGTAACTGAAAAAATAAAATGCACTGTAACCGGCATTTATAATAGCAGACGTCAAATTTGTCACCATAAAAAATCCTTTTCTTATTTTCATTTGCAAAAAAAGTTTGCGAATAATCATAAAGATATCATCAGCGTTTGGTCAAGTCGGTTTCATAGAATCCGACAATGTGTGCAATTGCAAATTCACAGGACATCCACCCTCAGTAGGGGGTGTATTTATTACATTTTTTACAACTTTGACTTGTGACTTCTTTAGTGGTAGTTGATAAATTTGGGTAGATAGGGTAAGTTTGGGTTTTTATGAATTTAACTTGGTGTCTATTCGTATAATGACCCTTTACATTTGGAACATTGTTATTACTCAAGGGCTATACCCAATAAGAATTCTGGCACTAATTCTCAATGACAGCCAATTTTCAAATTTGTCTCGATTCTAGAAAATGAATATATCTTATTGAGTAGCAATCCTATTAATGATATCCGACTCAATTCCATAACGAATGTTTGGAGTAGAAACTTAATGGGATAAATTGTATTTTGTACAATTCAATGTTGATTTGAAAGTATAATAATAATGTTCTGGTTTCAAAGAAAATATACATTCTATTTCACTTATAGATAGAAGATAGATAGAAGGTATATTTCCGTTCAGATCACTACATTATTATGTATAGTATGATTATCATTCATTTCAATTACATAATGAAAATCTTGAATTATTCCAAGGGGATGCACAAAACAAGCAGCTGGAGTGCTTAGGAGAACGTTGGGATAATATAGGATAATTATTATTATAATGTATGTATACTTATGTATCTTGTTATATCGAATTGGAAATAAAATTGAATTGAATCTTTTTCTTCCAGAAAGTTACTTCTTTGCATGTTCCAAACATCTTTGAATGGAGTTTATTTTGGATTTGATTGCGTTCTTCTCTTCTCCCCACATTTTTTTAAATAAAGATGGATCAATCTCTCTGAATTTGCAAAGAATAAAAAATCAAAGTCGTCTTCACAATTTAATGTCATCATCAGATGTTAGAACGGTAAAACCATCAATCAGTACATGTTTCGAACCTATATAGGTTCATCATCATATTTTTTTTGTAGTAGAAAAGAGGAGAAATTTATAACACCATCAGAGGTTAGTCTCTCTGAATTTTTCAAGAAGTTTGAGTGGTTTATGCACGAATGAAATATTACAGAAATATAATAAACAATTTGTCTTGGATAATGTTTGATCAACACGAATTGTACTCAAGCAGATTATAGGAAGTATTCGTTATATATTTATAAAAAATAGAAGATAGAAATTGCTGAGCTGTCATTGTTATTTATTTGAAACACATGAATTGATATTGAACTAAATTGGAATTCGAAATCAATATGAAATTCGAGAAAGAAATCAATATTTCTACATTTTAAATATATTTTATCACAGTCTCTGATGAACTCTAGAATACCCTGTATATTTTGAGTATGTGAACTTGGACACAAAAATCTATTTTTATTTATGGGTGTATTTATTTTCGTGCTTTATTAAAATTTTGTCCGAAATTGTATTCCATCCATATCTTCCATATTCCGAATATTTAGTTCATACATTTTAATACAACATACATTTGTATTTCAAATCAAAGACAATTCATTATAATTTTCTCACAAGTTTCAGATTACTTATCGAGTATTGGCTGTTCATTTACTGATATTTTGGTAGTGGTATTTCTAATCAATCTTTCTTTCAACTCATGGATGAAAGACATTTTCATCATTTTTGTATAACATCGTACAATTTATTTTCTTTTGAATAAATTGTCAGAAAAAAACATTGCTAGAATATGCAATAGTAAATGTTTCTTTATCCACATGAAAAATTTGGGAAACTGCAATTAAATTTTCATAATTATTGAAGTTATCAGAGATTTTTGTCAACCTTTTCTTGATTTTTCTCCCTTCCACGTTCTGAAAACAATATAATAGTGAACTTCAAACAGGTAAGTTACTGCGTTAATTCAAGGTGTGTTTCACAAAGAAAAATATTCCAGTATTTGATCATTTTTGCTATTAAAAAAGAGCTATGGAATTGAACAGATACTCATCCTAACGTTTCGGAGGATATAATTTGCCTCCGTCTTCAGTATAGGAAAGAAATCTAATTATTCTTGCAGTTTTATACTGAAAACAACCACGATAGATAGTAAAAGAATATTGAGTTGAGAACTATGTCAATACTGTTGATTAAGTCTGGAACATTGGATGTAGCAGGTGTTTTCTGCGAATTTGATTTTAAACATTGCTATAATTTTTTTGTAGACAGCTCCTGAGCTGGTTGTGTATCTGATATTGTTTTAAAGTTTTCTGTATGATTGCAAAGGCTATTCAAGAATACTCATTGGAACTGTTTACTGCGATGTTGTGAGATTTTGATTATGTTTTTAGTGTATCAAGTTTAGATTATGAATATTTAATCTATATATAATTTTCTTTGTGAGGTAACGACGGAGTGTTTCACTTTTTGTAATAGTGAAAGACCGTAAAATTTCATTTGATTATTCGTAGATGATCATTGCGTTATATCCAGAAAGCTCTTTAGAGCTTTCGAATATCACGAATTATTCTTAAACATGAGTTTTTTAAGTTTTTGCATTCTAAAGACTAATTTTTATAGTCACATTAGCTCGTGTTTGATGACCAACAATGACGAAAAATCGTGTGGAAAATATATTTTCATTTCTTGTCCAATTCGCTAATTTTTCGAAAATTCTCTTATTTTTTTGAAACCTCTATTATTTTCGAACCTAATTTTCATTCCATTCAGTACATTTCCATCTTTCCAAATAGCATAAATGAATAACTCTAAACTCCACTTTTTCTTTCAAATGCCGACAATTCGGAAAGAGAAATGGTTTATAAGCGAGGAACCGTCCAAAGCTTATAGATTCAAGCGATAATTAGATCCTACCACACCCCTGTCTTGGGTTATAAGCTAATAAGAGGCCAGGACATGGCTAATTCATAGTTAACCCTCTCATCAGAACATTATAGAGCCACACGGATCTACGGCTGAGTTATAGGCAAAAGAATTTTATGAAAAAAGGAACAGGAAAACAACGACTAACCTTCTCCAAACACCTCATAATTAAATCAGAATTTTTTTTACGTTTGGATTTATAAATTCTACCTTTTCATTCAGGTTTTTGGACCGTCCAGTGACGTGGGAGGTAGACAAAAGGGATATCAATAAATACAGCAAAATCAACTCATTGAACTATGCAAAACACTGATGTCAGTTTTATCTTCGTAATCAACCATTTGTAAAACTGTTATTTTATGCTTTTCCGTTGATTTATCCATTTGTCAGACTTGAAGTTAACGAACTTTAAACTACTGACAACCAATGTTGTAATATACAAAACAAGTTGACAAGGCGTTTTAAACTAATGTTGCCACGGAAATTATTCACAGTTTTTTAAAGGATTCGACCTAAAGAGAACGTCCTTAATCAATGTCATATTAAAACAATATATAAAAATATTTGAGTTGCGGACGCGGTTTTCTCAAAAGGACATCTGAAGATATCATATTACCATAAAAACAATAGAATCTCAATGATTTAATGTCCGAATGATATTTCATAACTACCCGGCCCACAAAGGAATTTTATTCAGATATTTCTATTATAAAGTACCCAACGGATGGGAACAAAGCAATATCGGTTTTTTGTGTCAACACGAAGCATTTATTGAAACGATAAGATGGAACAACGTTTCTGACGTTGAGGTATATTTTGTCGTTTTCGGATGTCTCTGTGGAATGAGTGAATTCATGTTTTAGCGTCGGTCAGCAAAAATCCACCTTGAAAATTTTTGTAGAGTTATGTTTATACTATGACTGGAAGGTCTCCGCTTTGCCAAAAAGTTGGCACCAATTCAACCCAATAAATATTAATATTGAATAATAAAAAAAGAATGATGATTGATGGCAAAAACATTTTATCGTAAGTTGTCTTTCAACCATTCTTGTTGTTGAAGGTTCACATGAAAACAATGGTAATTTTTTAAATTAAGAAATATATCAACCAGCTACCTTTTCTTTGATAATCAATGAGCAATGCAATGAGGCTGCTGACTCCCTCGCAAAAGAGGGTGCTGCAAGCAGATTCATCAGACCAGCATTTGCATTGCTTTAGGCTTTGCCAAACAAATATTGAAATCTGGATGGCAAGAAGATTTATGGACTTTTGGCAGAATCTTTCAGAATTGGCTCACTGAGGATGAACTACTATGTCTATTATGGAACCTTGTAATGGACGAGCTATTATGTCTCCTGGACCACAATGGGTATAAAGCACTGGGCTATGCAGGCGACTTTGTCATTTTAGTCCAGGATAAATACAATAATGTAGTGAAGGGATCCATGCAGCAGGCCCTGAATATTATAACAAGATGGACTGAAGAAGAAGGGCTCAACATAAGCCCATCCAAATCGACCATAGTAGCATTCACCAAGAGAACTAAAACGGAGGGTCTTGGACCTCTAAAACTTCGAGGTGAAGAAATTCAAGTGTCGCAGGAGGCTAAATATCTGGGAGTAATTCTAGATTCCAAACTCACCTGGAACCAATACTTAAACAGGATAAAGAGGAAAGCGAAGATAGCACTGATGCTCTCCAGACGCACCTATGGAAAAACATGGGGGCTAAAACCAGACATGGTATATCGGCTATAAACGATGGTGGTTAAACCCATGATAACATACGCATCTCTGGTCTGGTGGCTAAAGATGAAGCAGGCGACCACCATCAACAAACTAGACGAGATGCAAAGACTTTCATGTTTGGGAAAGACGGAGCAATGAGAACTACCCCAACAGCTGCATTGGAGACACTCCTGAATCTACCTCTTTTACACTTTGTGATAATGGGGGAGGCCAGGATGGGCCAATTCAGACTGGAAAACTCACCGAACTACAAAAGATCGGACAGAACAGAAATTTCGGAACAAGTGGAGGAGCACATATTGAATTTGTGCACGGACCACATGACACCGAAGTAAACCTTGAACACAAACTTCACGGCCAAAATCATAAGCCATGAAGAGTGGAAGACCATCAGTCATCCCGAAAACATGTTTGGAAAAAACACCTGGTGTACAGATGGATCGAAGACCAAACATGGAACGGGAGCTGGAATATACCGAGCGGAAAGAAATTTAAACTACACATCCGTCTTTCAGGCGGAAGTGTATGCTATCTTGCAGTGTGCAAGGCTTATTAAATTGAGACCTCAAAGAAATGAGCGGATCAATATCTTAACAGACAGCAAAGGCGCACTAGAGGCTCTGACATCAAAACTGGTCTGGGAATGCCATGAAAAACTGAATGAACTTGCAAACAGGAACAAATTAACTTTGTACTGGGTGCCAGGGCATTCAGGAATCACAGGTAATGATAAAGCTGATGAATGCGCTAGACACGAATCAACAACTTCATGTATAGGTCCTGAACCAGCTCTGGGGGTACCAAAATCATTGATACGAAACCAGATTAGGACATGGACCAATAAGAAGCTCACAGAGTACGGGACAAAAGTACCTGGCAACAAACACAGTAGAACCTCCATTAGGAAACCGTCCGAGAAAAGAACTGAAGAACTACTTCAATATAGTAGGGATCGGCTCAATATAATTACAGGGTTACTAACCGGTCATTGTCCGCTTCGAGAACACCTAAATAAAATGGGGCTGTACAACAGACACTTCAGCTGCAGATTATGCAACGAAGGGATAGAAACAGCTCTACACATCTTATGCGAATGTGAGGCACTGAATCACTGGAGGCAGGCAATATATAGACGTACGAAATTACGTCCAGAAGAATATGACGAACATTCAAAACGGAACCTGTACAAACTAGTACAGGGAACGAGACTGATGGAATGGGTGTCATGGAAAGATGGGAGAATAAACGCAATAAGCCCAAGATGCTGCAGTGTTTTCTGAAGACTTGGACTAAATGGATAAGTCAGACAGCTCCCAAGGTACCAAAAAAAAACTATATCTAACAGGCCTTGTTACAGGTCACTATCATTTGAATCATCTTATGCAGAGAGTTGGACTGTCAGAAGACAGTGTGTGTCGCCTCTGTTTGAAAAATGATAGAACAACAGAGCATATATACTTTGTGCGAATCAAGTTTTTAGAGTTAGGCAGGGCCGTACTATTGCCATCTGAGCGGAAAGACCACTCACCATACAAACTAATTGGCTTCCTCAAGAAGCTGGGTTTATTTGGTCAAGTGTGAATAGGGGTGAGCCACAATAAACCCTTGCGGGTTGCGGTGGAGGGTCAAAAAGACCCACTCACTTTGGACCCAGTCTAGCCCAACCTAGCAGATGATTAACAAGGTATTGTCTTCCACTTTGCGATTCCTAGCATATATCAATGAATACTTCATTTCAAAGTGTCATTAGACACTTCGAAAGTCATATTTTCAGACTCAGTTGGGGGTCCATTGAAAGTGCATCAGCTAATTTGTATTAGTCTGCACAACAGTGAAGCAATTTTTTGTCAACCACTTTCAAATAAACACTGAATTAATTCGTTTCATGTTATCACATACAAGAAATGCAGTGAAGCCTTTCAATCAATTTTGGCTCAGATATTTCGTTGTTCAAAAGTTTCAACCAAATCGAAAATTGACTCAAGACTTTCAATTATTCCTCATCATGTTGGAAACTAATATCTTTCTTTATCGAAGGAAATCACTTTGGTATATTTGATAACATTCGTAAATTTGAGAATTACAAAAATATAATTAATCAAGTTCTAGTCATAGAACTAGAACTAGTCTAGAAGCTAGATCGATCTTTTGGTTCCGTGCATAACATCACAAGTGAGCAGATCCAAAAAGAGAAAGTATTTAAGAGAAATATTTTGAAATTTCACCAACTTCAAAATATTCAATCAGGAAATGTGAAATATACTTCTCGATTCTTTTTTGCATTTGAAAATTCTAGTTTTTTAGTTGCTAGTCATTCAAACAGATTTATTAAACTCAATATCAGGAGTATTTGAATTGACTTGTGGTTTTTGTCCAGAACTGTATATTGGTCGAACGGGTAGAATCTTTTCCCAAAGAATAAAAAAGATAGAAGTAGTGTTTTGGATGTGAAGATCGATTTCACATTCATAAACCATCTTTCGGCAGTGTGGCATAAGTTCAATGATCAGTATGATGTGAAACTCAATTTTCTGAAACGCTTAAAAATCAATAAATTTAGGATTTCCAAACATTTACTGAATTACCAAAATTAAACGATCACTGAATACCTGTTTCAATGTGGATATTGATAATTATTCATTACGTGAAATCAGGTGATTTAATTTTCTTACATGTCCATTTGAATGACATTGTTCTGGATGTCTTGATGTTTGAATTGATGATGAGTCTATACGTAAATCAACGACTTCCGAACTTTGTCGATTGATAAAGGCTACATAAGTCAAATCAGTTGTCATTCATACAGTCTGCTTTGCCAAATCACCATGGATGGATATAACATTCAACAACTTCTACAACTTCTACAACTACAACAACTTCTACAACTTCTATCAAAATGGGTGTTCGAGCAACGTACGTTGACGAAACTTGTGAAACTTGTGAATTTTTGGCAAACCATATACCTCAGTGACCCATACATTTTTCCGTCCGATTTTTTCAATTTCAAAACAGTAGTTAGCAATATATTCCTTTGCAATTTTCTGATTTTTTCGCCGTTGGTGATGTTATTAATTACATTATCCATGTGGCGAAGACTCAACAAAAGAGCCACATATGACTCAAATCACAAACATCAATGGATAATGAGGCTCCCAGAAGCGGTTCATGACAAACTGCGAAACAACTAGTTGGAGTTAGATCGCGAAATATCTCGTTTTTCGGCTTTGGATTTTTCCTTCAATCTTTAAATGACATTTATTTCTTCATTCTAAAGATTAGTTTGCTTGGACAATACTAGCGATTTGTTTTATTTTGTAATGAATTTACTTACAGTGTCATCTCAATCTGTATGTCAACCTGTATAAAAAGGACAATCCCTATAAAATATGTTATTATACAGCGTGACTCACGATCGATGGTAGGTTAGACGTTTCTGGAAAACACAAAGCATGATTTTTCTGAAAATTTCACCTCTCACATTTCCTTACCTGTTTTATCGATCCGAAATATTTTCAGAATTGC
>NW_019292484.1:11753-33688 GCF_000500325.1 Leptinotarsa decemlineata | reverse complement strand
GCACTGTTACCGCGAGACTTTCCGAACCGTCTTGAATTTTGCAATTGGATGCTGGAAATGATTAGAAGAAATTGTGACTTTCTGAAGACGATAGAATTCACAGACGAATGTAGTTCTTCTCGGGACAATTTTCATAATTACCACATAATTACCACACGCTATTGTCGAAACTAACCATCAAGAACAGTTTTCTCTTAACGTGTGGCTCGGAGTTATTGGGAATGATTCAATTGGGCCTCATTTTCTACCTCCTCGATTAAATGGTGAGGCATACGTTCAATTTTTGAGAGAAGTGAATCTAGTACTGCTGGAGGAAGTTCCTTTGGGCGTCAGAAGGGATATGTTTTTTATGCTACTGATGATGTGCTACTTGACTAAAATGGGCTCCCGCTCATTTTAGTCAAGTAGCACATCAGCATTTAACTTACACATATGCAAATCAGTGGATAGGTCGAGGAGGACCACAAAACAGGCCCGCTCGATCCCCGGATCTCAATCCTCTTGATTTCTCTATTTGGGGTCATTTACAGCATTTGGTTTATACCGTTATAATGAACAAAAGTCGACCTAATACCGATCCCTGTGGTAGGTATATCGTGTTTTACTGTTGAGCTTACTGGATAGGCTTCTTTCAAAAAAACTGATTGAGATCTGTTAGAGATGTATATTATCGTTTTTTCAACATTTTCAACCTTCGAAAGTAGAATAACCGAATCACTGAGTACTGAATGTTCTGAGACTGATAGACCAATGAATTTTCTATTTGCCGTTGAGTATCTTGACATCTTCAGTTTATTGTTATTGACCACGTAGACTAACAAGCATAAAAAAATATCAGTCAGCTTAATATCCATCATTCTCACTTCCATTAAGATACCATCTACGCTGCGTTTAGTCACAAGCAGGATGTAACATTATATTATATAGCGTTACATGGGTTATTCGAAAAAATGCAAAGTCATTATTTCCATTGACGATATATGAAATTAGTTTATACTGAATTGATTCGTGGATTGAATGGAAGCAGGCGTGAGTTGGCTTGTTTATTGTCGAAATTCATTCATAATAATAATAACATTCTCGAGACGATTTTCTATGGAGGGTTCAGTATCAAACGCTCATATTTTTGAGTTCAAAATAACTCAATTATAATATTTGTGAAGGTTTTTTATACGAAATTATGATGTCTGGAGACGAGAAGAAGGATATCTCATTATTTCATATAAAAGGAGATATTAAAAAAGCAGCAACATTAATATCTGACAAACATATACCGATATGAAACAATGAAGAAGAAAAGAGAAAAGAGAAATGAAACTTTCTACTTTTTTACCACTTGTATTTGTAACTGATGTTACCGCAGTTTCGTCCTATACGGACATTCTCAAACTCATACAATTGTAGGTATAGAACGAAACTGCAGTAACGTTAGTTACAAATAAAAGTGATAAAAAACAAAGAAAATTTAATTTATCTTTTCTTCATTTGATTTCCTACCACGTAGTAACGGCTACATCCATCAATTTCATCAATATGTGACACTTGTTCCGAACAATTCGTCCGACTTAAGACCAGATACATGTGGAGTTCCCCAAGGCTCGGTTCTGGGCCCTCTTTCATTCATAATCTATGTGAATTATCTCTTCTCTTTCATGTCATCTCACAATTGTTTTGCTTCTGCCGATGATACTACTGTCACGACATTCGGAAATATCGAGGATATTTTGGTGCTGGATATAAATCAAATTCAAATTAATGCTAACATATGATTCAGAAGAAATCATCTGGTGTCGAAAGAAGATGGAACGCATCATATTACTTTTGCTCTCAACATATCTTCGATTGAAGGATACAGTGTTGCATGTATATGATACTTTGAATTGGTTAGAGCACATTGAACAACCATCAAAATGCACTTTCCCTATTCGGAAACTGCAGAACTCAATTTATCAACTGGCGCTAATATCAGCTAACTGCCCTTATTTCGGACCACGTATAGGATATTTATGTTACGAACAAACGTACAAGTGAAGGTGGTGAAGGCGTGTTAATAAAAAAACCACAAGGGTAATATCTAAGCCGCGAAAAATATCAAAATCTTTACAAAATTCAGAGCCTCACTGATTTTTCATTCAAAGTCTTAGTCATTTCTCTCTGGTCCTGTATGGGGTAAAAGATTTTTTTAAGTTATCTATTGATTTAACGAAGTTTTCTTGGGAATTTGAGAAAAACTCTGATGTAGTTTTCCAAATGACACAATATCTCGAGATGCTCTATTTGAAAAACAGAGAAAATCAGATACTCTTTCAAATTTCAAATGAAAATAAATATTTTCATGAACACTCACGCTTCAATTGATGATGATATCTTCAAGTTAAAAAATATGTCGCACATGAATGTCTTCAGGGTGGAACATTCGTATGAGGATGTTTGCTTCAAAAGGCACGATTTTTACACTCACTTTACTGTTTTTATAAATTACCATTATGATTCTTCTGCAAAATCTCCAGATTTCCAAAAATATTTCGAATGAATGCTTGGAATTTTCAGATCCACAGCAATAAATTCACGACCAGATAATAATCTCAGCGATATGCATTCGGATACCAAGGAGGTGTTGAACATGTAAAAAGTCCAACCTCCGTCAAATAAAAACGGCGCCATATGAAATATTTACTGTATTTGTCCAATTTTTCCCCCAGAAACGGTACCCACAAAAAATATCATAGTTTTGAAAGAGCTCGCCAAGATTTCGTGAAGAAGTGTTGAGTTGAATCGAAAGTTTTTTTCCGTTTGAAGGTCATGTGTTTTTGTAGCTCCATATCTCAATAAATGTGTAATCGAAACAAGATCAGTTTGATCCTTCTCTTGAAGATGATCACCTGGTGATCGAAACACGTGTCAAGGTGTTAAAATAACGCTTTGGTGTTGGGAAAAATCTCCATTAATATTCATTACTACGCCAAAGGTTCCAAACAGTCTATCACAAGTTAATGAACGTACTGTTCAGGGGTTCGAGGGAGATTTTAGCCTCGAAGATATGCTCCGAAGTGGTCAACCTGAAATGATCCAAGACGAGGATTTGAGGACCCTGGTGGAGACTGACCCATCACGAACGTAGCGTGAAATGGCGGAAGAACTGGGTGTTAGTTCACATGCCGTTTGTGATGGATTAAAACGTTTTGGGGAGGTCAACAAACTTAAAAAATGGGTACCACTTCGACAAAAGGAGCTGTACTGTAACCCACCAAAAAAAGACCAATTGAAAGGACCTAATACTATGATCAATAGATGTTTTATTGTATTTACACACCAATTCTAATGATTTTTGCGAAACTACTTGTCATAAAGATGCAAATATATTAAAATTGTTGATATCATTAGTTCAAAATTACGATCTGTGTGCAACAGGGGTCAGCTTCGGGCCCGTTTTAGTTCCTGGTGTATAAAACAGTAGAAGTTATTGATATCCATATATCATTTCATGTTATGTGTAGATAATTGAAAAAAGCTACGGTAACTACGGATTAGACAGGTAGCAGAAATTAATATTTTCTATTATATTTCTAATAATACCTTATCGACAATGAATTTAGTATTGAACCAATCATAAAAAGATCCAGAAAGACATAGGAGAAGCTGAAAAATTCCATATTGTGTTCCAAAAGATCCAAAGAGATGACAATCCCATGGACAATCCTACAATAAATTTACCATTGAATCCATTATAAGAAGATCCAGAAAAGCATAGCAGAAGCTGAAAAATTCCACATTGTGTTCCAAAAGATCTAGAGTGTTGACAATTTCACAATCAGTATAGAATTGAACCTTTTATAAGAAGATCCAGAAAAACATAGGAGAAGCTGAAAATTTCCAGATTGTATTCTAAAAGATCTACAGGGTTGAAATTCCATGGACAATACCACAATAAATNTGATCACTTGGTGATCGAAACACGTGTCGAGGTGTTAAAATACCGGTAAAGGTTACAAACAGTACATCACAAGTTGAATAGTTATATCGAGAGTATAACGTTTTTTAGAAACCCATGATGAATTCCGCAAAGTCCAGTGACCCCAACAATTTGACGAGCAGGTTCTCAAATAAATTCTTTCCGCATATGCGTCTACATACTTCAGCAAAATCCCAATACTCGAAAGAAATTGCTTTTCACGCATTTTTATTCATTTCTCATGTGGGTGAAGCGGGTTTCCCAAATACGTGCACAAAATCCATCCATTATAGCATTTTGTTATTCGAAATACAATCGTCCTCATATAAATTGTGTTCATAACTTAGCGAAGTGATTGATAGTCACTTGTGATATGGCCTAGAATGGCCTTGAATCGGAATCTAGTAGCTCACGCTAGGTGGTACCCCACCTACCTTTTACTATTCATGATGGCATGTTCATACTCGTGAATGACTAATTGGCAATGATGATAAGATTTGCTTGGCAGATTTTTTGTGAGAAAAATAAAATAAAGTGTTGTACTGTTGGTGGAATACTTTCCTTGCAGTTTCATGAAAATGTCATGATCTGTGAGTATCAAAGTACGATTTCTTGTTTGCAGCAATTGAAGTTAGCATTATTATTGTAACTATAGACTTGTGGCTGATAAAGTCGAGGATTTTGAGGCGGGACAACATACAGTGATGTCTATATGTGACTTGAGCAAGGCCTTCGACTGTGTTTTTCACATAGTACTATTAGACAAACTACAATTTTACGGTATACGCGGTACTGCATTGAAATTATTCGAATAGTACATGAATAGTAGAAGACAAGCTGTTTTTATAGACAACAGCTATCCTGAAATCAATAACATTCATTTTGGGATACCTCAAGGTTCTATCCTTGGCCCACTTTTATCCATTGTCTATAACATTTAACATATTTCATCACATATGTCCAATCAAATGCATTTGTTATGCAGATGTTTGCTCCCTTTATGCTTCTGACAAGAAACTTGATAATTTGGAAGAAACTTCGCATGGTTTTTTGAGAAAAGTTGAAACATGGTTCGTTTCTAATTGCTTGAAAGTCAATAAAAACAAAACTCAGAATATTGTTTTTCCAACCAACAATACGATTGCCAACAACTTGGAATTGTTATGGATGACAAATTAAAATGGTCAGGGCATATTGAGCGCCTAAGTAAAAAATTAAACTCATCTCTTTTCATATCACGAAAACTGCGGAGATTTGCTAACCTGGCAGTTTTGAAAACAGCCTACTTTGGCTCATTTCACTCTCACATTAATTACGGTGTTACTCTATGGGGAAACGTTGTAGACTCTCGAGAATTTTCAGGCTCCAGAAACAGTTTTACGAATAATATCTGAAGCCAATTATAGTAACAGTTGTCGCCCCATATTTGAAAACCTCACCTTACCGTGTATTTACATCTTCAATTGTTTGCTGGATATTCATAGAAATAAAGAAAAACTTGAAGAAAACAATTCATATCACAATTATACCACAAGAAATTGCAACTTGATTCGACCAACTAGACGTCGTTTATTGACTTTTGAACGCTATACCTTAGACGTGAAGTTATATAATAAATTGCCAATGCATATTGAGGAACGACCTACCCATAAGTTCAAGATACTAATTCGAAAATATTTGATGTCACACTGATGTCACACACACTAAAATTTCAATAACACTTTTGTAAAACGAAATCGGCCTCAGTTTCAGCAATAACTTTTTCATTCGAGCAAAATTTCTTGTCGATGATCATTTTTTGGGGTCTGCGAACATCCAGAAGTCGCTGGGAGCCAAATCTGGCGAATATGGTATATTTTGCCATAATTTTCATTGATTTGCGACATTGTGGATGGTCTTGATGAAGCAGCATTTTTTATCTTCTTCGAATGGAGTCGTTTTTCGACAATTTCGGCCTTCAAATGCTCCAATAACGCTATATAATATTGACTGTTGATGGTATTTCACTCCTTAATATTGTTAATGAATATTATACCACGCTCATCACAAAATACCGGGGCCATAACCTGCCGATTGTTGTGCTTTCGGCCCTCCAGTTGCTCTCCACTCAAATGACAATCGTTTTGATTCCGGAGTAAAGTGATGGATCCATATTTCATCCATTGTCACATATCGACAGAAAAATCCGGTTTGTTATGTTCGAACATAGCCAAAAACTGCTCATGATCATCAAGACGTAAGCAGTTCGCTCAACCCAAAAACGCAAAAATCTCAGTTTGCTGTGAATTTCTTTATCCAACTATAATAGCAGGAGTGAAGAAAAAGTAGATTTGTTGTTGACGTCCTCAGTTTCCTGAGATACCCAGCTGCATCCGAAAGTTCTAATGTAGACAGTGAATGGTAACCATGATCAGAGGAAAATGAACTAATCATACTGACACATATTGTCACATAATTGACATTCATTTATGGATTCTGAGATATGGTTGAAATGTTGCTGAATCATACATTATTTACATTAACACAAGATGAGAGACTGTTAATAGGATCGTCACTTTCACCAGTCATAGCTAATAAATATATGGAGTGGTTTAAAACTCTGACCATTGAAGAAGCCCACAAGAAACCTCGTATCTGGTTGAGATAAGTTGACGACACCTTCATAATACGGAACTATGGGAATACTGAACTGAACGCCTTCCTGAAATACAACAGCGTAAGACCTTCCATTACTTTCACAATGGAGAAGGAAGTCCACAACGAATAGCCTTTCTTAGACGTATTGGTGAAGAGGACCAACACTAAATGGAAAACATCTGTATATCGAACTCACTCACACAGGACAGTATCTGAACCACGAATCCAACCACCATCAATCGACTAAAAGAGGAATCATCAAGACTCTATTAGACCGTGTTTTCGGGCTCTGTAACACGAAGGAAGGTCTCGAGAAGGAACTAGACATCATCAAAAATGATCTTCAACGAACTGGCTTCTCCAAAGCGATGGTAGAACAGACTTTGGCTAAAAGGCAGCAGTAGCCTCGCAAGGAAGAGAAGCCGTCACAACCAATGCTTGCACTCCCCTACATCAGAGGACTATAGGGAAGGATAAGAAGAATTGGTTCCAAGTACAACAACAGAATCTGCTTTAGATTCGGAAACATTATCCGTAGCAGCTTCACGAAAACCAGGCCACCAAACGCGGACTGCGATTCCAAGAATTGCATTTACCAGATACCCCGTGAGTACAGAAAATCCTATATCAGTGAAACTAAGAGGCCATTGACTGTTCACAGCAAATCAGGAATAGCAGAGCATGTTTGTACCCATGAACATAACATCGAGTGGTCCCAAGCTGAAATCATACACAAAGAGGAACATTGGTTTAGGAGAAAATTCAAAGTAGCCGCATACATGTTGTCCAACAACGTATTCAGTCAAGCTGGCGTAGAGATACGCAACATATGGAAACCCATCATCAAGCGAAACGGTCATCTCCCACTAAATAAATAGTCATCTCTCGGAGGAATCAGTCAAGTTATCACCCGAAGACGATTGTAGATACCAACAATCGAAACGTCGTGAACNAATTGTTTTATTTTTACTTGTATTTTATTTCACAATTATTTCTTTTCAGGTTTTTTTTTCTTGATATAATTGTCATTTTCAGCTATTCATTTTTAATTCTTCTTTTTTAGTTCTTTCAGGGATTTTAAATCATTTTATACAATATCAGACAATGGAAGTCCGAACTAACGAAATTCGACATTTTCCACTGTTCCATATGCCATATTTTACCTCATTTGTCTGAGAAATCTTGGTGGGAAGTTATTATTTTTGAACTTTGATATTACGATGTACCTCTTTTACTACTGAAAAATGTCGAAGTTAATATGCTGTTCATTTTTCTGTGCCAGAGAAAAGGTGAAAGTGTCAAAGTTGCTCTATATTATTGTGAGTTAATAACCACTTTTTCACTGGCACAGAAAAATAAACAGCAGAGTATTTTCTACAATTTTTGGTAGTGAAAATGGTACACTTTGATGTCAAAGTTCAAAAAAATCACTTCTTATTGAGATTTTCAAAATGAATGAAGTGAAACATATCATTTGAAAAACATTGAAGTACGTAGTACATAAGTTAAATCGTTGAGAATAGAATTTCATATATAGATTTCCGAGTGTTCAAAATATCTTCTTCGAAAAACAATGTTTTTTATTCCAAATTTCAAATTTCCCACTTCATAAACAACCGAACTTTGTACAGTAATTTCCCTTTCACTCAGTATATTTGAAATGAAAGAATAGTCTTTTAGGCCTGTCTATATTCAGCAAAAATGAAATTTCAACAATCGAATCATTGATATAGTTGGCCTTATGATGAACTGGAACAACGTGGAATTGAGACATAAAAAGACAAACTTTCACCATGTGCTACCAACAGTTGTTGATTATCAGGATTAGGATCAGTTTCAGAATGTAATTATATTGCAATATCGGTCTGAAAATGAAAAGCTGGAGTTAAGAACTAATATTCGTTACCGTTCCATAGAAGGGTTGTTTTGACAACTTCAAAAAATAATAATTCAACAGCATTCATACTATCAACGAATGACCCAGAGTGAACGTATTCTAATTTTTCGAGAATGTGCCAAACAGGAAACAAAGGCAAAATAAATATACGTGACGCGTTTAATAAAACACAAGCGATAACGTGGGAATAAGTATTGGGAATCAGCTCTGTCGAACAATATCAGCCAGATCGTTTACCCAACTATGACTATCTTCATCGCGTCTTCTTCATATTCTGCATCGTAAGTCACAATTACGCGTTGTGTGGACGAGGATTGACGCGGTCGCCAGCCTTTATCATCAATTAACGTTTTCATCAGCGTAGCACCAATTCATTAGTTATACATTCGCAGAGGACGGTTCTTGATGACTTTTTAATGGGTGTTTTTCGACTTCTGTGTTCTCACCTGAGATACAATACGTCAGAATGTCTCTCTGCAGATACTCAAATATCAAAGCGAATTATTGAATATCTAATAGCCATTTTTTTCACAATCACTAAGTGAAGAAGTTAGTACATTGTGAAGATTATTTCAAAAGTTTATCGAACATTACTTTGGCCACAAATAACCAACGTAATGTTATGTGAAATTACAGTAGTGATTGTAACGACGATAATTCACTGTAAATTGTGTAAAAAAACCTCTGTTATTGTGAATGATTACATAAAAACGTATGTGTTTTTCCAGAAATACTGACTACCAATACAGGATGATTCCTAACTACGGTACGGAACTTCAGAGGATGATTTGTTAGGTCGTTTTGAGGAGAAAATTTTCTATGAACATGTGTCCGAAGTAGCTTCGTTTGTGAGATACAGGGCGTTGAATGATCTGGAGCATGTCATATGCACCTCTCCGGAACAATAATCATTATTCCGATTTCCATCCCGGAGTATGTTTGTGGAGTTGTTTCCTGGCGATATCTGCAGATGGCGCAGTGGAGATCCCACTGAATCAACTGCAGAAATACTTGATGACTAGCGGAACAGCTCTGCTGGCGAGAGGTGGAGTTTGGAATCTCTTGAACCTGGGGATGATGAGCTATGGCGAGTCACCCGCAGGCTCGAGGAGAGGAAAACTGCTCCCTCCCCTCTTCATGGACAGCGCGGTATCTGCTACTCCCCCGCCGAGAAGGCGTTGGCCTTTGCAGATACAATGGAAAATCAGTTCCAACTTAACGTTGATCCGGACGATGATATTGACCGTGATATCCGGCTGGAACCGCGAGTTCAGCGTATCCTCAGGGAGAATGATAACGATGTGATCCGTCCAGCTTCGGAGGAAGAACTGAGAGGGTACATCAGAGCCTCTAAACCCAAGAAGGCTCCGGGAATTGATTCAATCAACAATAGGTTGTTGAAGCAGCTCCCGGAGAACTTCATCAGATATCTGCTGAACATCATAAACAGCTCAATCGCTCTCAGATACTTCCCCCAAAGATGGAAGCATGCCGTAGTCGTCATGATTCCGAAACAGGGCCAGAACCCGCTGTTTCCCCAGAATCATCGTCCAATTAGTCTGCTTTGCTCAACGGCTGAGCTGGCTGAACGTGTTGTGCTGCAAAGGCTAATTGAAGAAATTGAAGACTGATGAACAATTCGGATTCAGGGGGGCACACTCCACCGAGTTGCAGGCCTTGAGACTGGTCGAAAACTCCATCTCAGAGCTAAACAACAGGAAGACAGTCCATCTTGTCCTCCTGGACATATCAAAAGCCTTCGACCGAGTATGGCACGAAGGCTTACTACACAAAATGCTCGATTTCGACCTGCCTCGGGGCCTGATCCGGTGGATTAGGTCCTTTCTTCAGAGGATGATTTGTTAGGTCGTTTTGAGGAGAAAATTTTCTATGAACATGTGTCCGAAGTAGCTTCGTTTGTGAGATACAGGGCGTTGAATGATATAAGTGTTTTCACCTGAATCAGGAGCATGTCATATGCACCTCTCCGGAACAATAATCATTATTCCGACTTCCATCCCGGAGTATGTTTGTGGAGTTGTTTCCTGGCGTTGTCTGCAGATGGCGCAGTGGACATCCCACTGAATCAACTGCAGAAATAGTTCATGACTAGCGGAACAGCTCTGCTGGCGAGATCAACAAGCCAAGCGCACGTTTAAATTTTAGAAAACCTCACAGAATACGATATAAATACTCTTGTTGAGGCTATTAATAAATCATTTCATTCTGACAGATTTCCTAGATGTTTGAAACTAGCGATAGTCATTTCGCTTTATAAAGGTGAAGAAATGGATGATCCATCAAACTTCCGGCATATATCATTGCTTTCGACAATCTCAAAAATAATTGAAAAACTGTTTTTTTTTTGGAATGTTTAACTTCTTGAGTAATCATAACATAGGTACTATGCGAATCTCAATATGGATTCCAAAGCCATAAAAACATAGGCGATGCAATCTTCTCTTTTCTGAAAGATGTATATATTGGTTTAAATGATGAATAATCTATTGGGACAGAATTCTGTGATTTCTCAAAAGCGTTCGACTGCCTGAACCATGAAACACTATTATTTAAACTTCAGTGCTATGGCTTCAGAGAATTGTCATATAACTGGCTTAACAGTTATCTAACAGGCAGGAAGCAGTTGGTAAAACTCCAAGAAAATACATCACATATTGTGAATAATTCATCAGGTGTACCATAAGGTTTGGTTCTGGGTCCTATGCTTTTTCTACTTTACCTGAATGATTTGGTAACCATTAATATCAAAGGGAAGTTCACACTTTTTGCAGATGACACCACGATCCTTTGGCGTGGGACAAATGAAAATAATCTCAGAGACATCATGGGGTTAAACAGTGGTGCGATTCAAACTCCTTATGTTTCAACAAAAATAAAATAAACATAGTTTGCTTCAAACTCAATTTTGACGAATTACTTATAGAAAATCACGCTATAGTTAACAAAACTCATACAAAATTTTTAGGGGTATTTATAGATGATAAATCAAAATTTGATGAGTATAATACAAATTTATGCAAATATACAGCATTTGGTTGCTATGCAGTTCAAGTTGTTTCTAACGAACTCAATCAATCCTCAGCCAGAACTGTGTATTTTTCCTTGGTAGACTCGCACTTGAGAGCTGCCCTACATATGTATGCCTTTTGGGCATACATATGTAGGGCAAAATCACAAGACCACTGCAAACCACTTTTCATGAGTCAGAAAATTCTTACTGTACCATATTTACTCGTGTCAGAAACTGTTTGCTCAATTCACAAAAAAAATTCCAACTCAACAGTAAATAATGACAGACGTTAACACACGAGCGTAAGTCGGAATTTACCCTTGCCAATCCCAAAATCAGCAATTACAAATATTCTTTGATATAATGAGAGCAAGAAAATATACAACCACCTTCTAATGTGCTATAGGGCAATAGCAAATTTAGAAACATTCAGAAATTTGGTTAAAGGAGTACTTCTGCAAAAAGCCTACTATGACTCAAAGGCTTATTTGAATTGAAGGGGTTATCTTTTTAGGAGTGATTAATTTTTGGGAAAGAAAGTTTTTGGCTTTCTACTACTCCATCTTGACACAAAAGAAAGGATGAGGAAATCTTCCAAAGAAAGGAAGGAAGTAATCAAATTTGAAAATGCATGGATGTGTAGATTATGCAAAGAAGTAACTTTCAGACACAAACTGAAATAAAGTCCTCCTGAAACAGCTACTTCCATATAAACATTGAATTATACGAAAGAAAAAAAATTCTTCCGAAACAAATACTTCTATATGAACACTGAATTATACAGAAGATACTTTTCTCTACTTAGTTTGTATTGTGTCTGAAAGTTACTTCTTTGCATGATCTACCCATCCATGTATCCCAAAAATCAATCACTCCTGAAAATATAACCCCTTCAATTCAAATAAGATTCCTCTTGGCTGGGATTAAATCAAATAGGTGAATGAATGTCATTACGATGTCATTTATATCCAGCAAAAATTACGAATTGAGGATGTATATAACACTAATTATAAGAATATCAAAATGTCGTCCCACGTTGATGTAATCCATAATACATTATTAAAAAATGAAATTTCATTCAGATGTTGATGCAATAAAAGTAGATTATTTAGGCCTACGCAAATCATATATGAGTTGAATTTTGTGTATGGGAACTCTGCAACATCATTTATCACAGTGAAGTTTTGGGCAGCTGAATTTAAACATGGTCGTGAGAGCTTGAACATCCAGGACGTTAAAAAACTGGAAAAAATTGTACTAGATGACAGCTGAATCAAAGTGAGGTTATGAACATGTCAAAAGAACGTATTAGTCACATACTGAATCAACAAAAATACAGTCCAAACAGTGGACTGCAATAGGAAAACCGGCTCCAAGAAAAGCAAAAACTGTGCTTGTGAAAGTTATGGCAACTATTTTTTGGGATAGTTATAGAGTTATTTCAATCAATTATCTCCGAAAAAGAAAAACCATGACAGGGGATACTACGCATCATTACTTGAGAAGTGGAAAGCAGAACTTACGAAAAAACGGCCACATTTGCAGAAAATAAAATTCTGTTTCTCCAAGACAACGATTGTCATGGCGAAAATCCACGAATTACGATTTAAACTGCTCGAATTTTTATACAGAATTTAGGTGTAAGGTCAACAAACTTATTTTTACGATTTTTTTTTAATTTCTGTGAGTAGTTGATGAGGGATACTGACCACTGACTCCTCGAACATACCAGACCAAACTTCATCAGAGGTTCCACTATATAATTTGCAATAGATTTTTTGATTTCTGCTTCGATCCACATCGGTCTCAGGCGACTTGTTATTCCTAAGTTTCATGAAATATTGTTAGTTTCTCTTAATACAACTACGGTTGTATTGAAAAAAGCTACGGTAACTACGGATTAGACAGGTAGCAGAAATCAATATTTTC
This sequence comes from Leptinotarsa decemlineata, assembly GCF_000500325.1. Lineage (NCBI taxonomy): Eukaryota > Metazoa > Arthropoda > Insecta > Coleoptera > Chrysomelidae > Leptinotarsa > Leptinotarsa decemlineata. The sequence continues at coordinate 20,242 of NW_019292484.1, read as the reverse complement.
TATTATATTTCCAATAATACCTTACCGACAATGAATTTAGTATTGAACCACTCATAGGAAGATCCAGAAAGACATAGGAGAAGCTGAAAAATTCCACATTGTGTTCCAAAATATATATATAGGGTTGAAAATCCCATAGACAAGTGAAATTAGTGGAGCTTCCACGCTTTGACAAGCTAAGCCATCTGTTGGAATTATGGAACGATAATAATTGTAACGAATCCATAAAACTTGTTCCATTGAAAACATGAAGTTACGACTTTTTTATAAAAGGGAAATAACGACTTTTTTATAAAAGAGAAAAAGTGGTTCTGGATGAACGGATTCTGACTGTCAATTCCATGTAGATGGATTTCAGAATGTTTGGTCATTTGGTGCAGGTTTTTCCAGTTTGAAAAAGTGAAACCATTGGAGTCTGATATAGAAAAAAAAAGGTTTTCATGCGTTCAGGAGTGAAAACGCTTACCACGATGATATCTATTGCAGATCGAAACAGCGCTCCACACTATGGAATATGCTCTGATATCATCTAATCTTGTTGATGATTCCAGAACAGCTTCCATATTCCGTAATATTTGAGAATGGCTTCCTAATGATGCTAATTCGATTCCACTACCCATAAGCGAATATCTTCCAATCTTACAATACAATTCTTCGGCAGCAGAGACCATCTTTGTTTTTCAGCCAACCGTACGGTTATAAATCATTCCATTTTGAAGAATAAACACTTGAAGATATATTCAAATCACCACGAGGCAGATTTGTGGTTTTTTGAAATGGCATACACTTTAAATTGTGGTTTCGGTCTACATCTTACGTTCAAATATATTTCATGGCCGGTAGCTGCAACGATCACTTCAAAGCAATACCTTCATTATAACAATAACGTACAGGGTGTGCACGGAAATCACTAAATCACTCAGGTTGTTTCAAATTAAACAAAAATGGAGTAAATATATATTTCCTTTTCTGTGAAAGGGAATGGGTTACTTCTGATTGGTCAAACAGAAAGACCCTTTCCCCAAAGAATGAAAGAGCACTAGTAGATTATTGAATATGCAAATACCTCAATGGATAGTCATCTTCTGGTTGAGGAGCATGGGTTCAATCACAGCTGAGCTATGTGACATCTAGATGAGATGTTGATGTTAATGAACAAATATTTTGGAATACTTATAAATGAATAGATTGGAGAATTTAGAACATCAACTCGATGATTAGAGGTAATAATAGTCCGTAGTCGAACAGCACTTGTAGTACCAAACGTTTCGGCCACTACTGCAGACATCTTCATTGGTATATTCCTTGATATAAAGATGGATACGGATGGATGGATGGATATTCCGTGACGATTAGGGAAGTCCAGAAGATAGTCAGAAAACAAAGCCATAAATTCACTTACAGATTAATATACCCCTCGATCAAACCATCAGAAATCAAGAAATGGGTAACTCCAACATATTTTGGTAAAAGAACAGAGATAATTGCAGATTTTTTCAGAAAAAACAATGTGGAAGTGGCATTCAGACCACATGCCAGGTTATCTGATTTCCTTACCAATGCTAAAGATAAAGTGGACAAGTTGGAGGAATTTGGAGATAATAAACTTGAGTTCATTAGTGGTATTATACAATGGCTAAGGTAATCAATAATTTTCAGTTTGATTTATAAATTTGAAAGTGTCCTTATAGGACGAAACTGCAGTAACGTTAGTTACGAATAAAAGTGGTCAAAAACATAGAAAGTTTAAATTCTCATTAATCAGAATCTAGAACAGTTGTGACCGATGTGCAGTTCAATCTTTGTGAAGAGTTTTCGTAAGAAGTTCTCTTGAGGTAAAATGACGTCAATACCAAATGATCTGTCAATTTTTATTGAAAATGAAAATAAAAGAAATGAGTTTCAAAGGGTGTGAAATAATTTTACACATATTTTACTGATATTAGTATGATACAACGTATTTATTGAAAATGTATTGTTCTCAATATTCATTGAAATTCTCTTGACAAAAATCATTATGAACTTTCAGATTCAGTCTGAATTTTTTGATAGAATGCCATTTTTGTCGCAGATAACGTGAATTTCGGACCACCTTGCTTCCATAACGGCAATACGATGGTTATCACACCACTGCTCTTACTCCACCAAGGAATCCCAGGTGAGATGGCGCCTACTTTGATTTACTGCTGACAGAAAAAGTAGAGAAACCCGGCATGGTTTGTGGCCGCAAAGGGCCATCTCACTCACAACGACAATGAGCAGCGCTTCTTTGCAGATTTATACGCTCAGGTGGTCTCTTGGCTGTCAATCTCTCCTTACTGTTTTTTTGGGAGATTGCAAGTTTCGCTTCCGGATCGAGAATATTCGATAGAAACATATTCAGCTGAGATGAAATTAATAATGGTATTCATAGTATACTCTTGTTTTTAACTATTGAAAGATTCTATTTTGATGGTAGTGAGTACCATATTACGCCCTATTATAGATCGTTATTCATTTTTACAAAATGGCAAGCAAAAGTGAACAATTTGATTCTCTGAGCATCATAAATTCTACTTCGGTAAATACCGATCAAGGATTCCACAGGGTTATATTCTATGATAGTAATAATAATCTTCATTTCCATAGACTTGAAAGTACATATCGCACCTCCGCTAAAAAAGAAAATTGCCATTATGGAGATGAACGCGAGACAAGTGTTGAAGTAAGTCTTACTTTCTTCCAAAAACGTCATATTTACATTTCACATATTTACCACGAGATGGCGACGTGACAGTTTTATTTTGTAGTCAGCTATATGTCACTTGTGAGGTTATAACAGCCTCCTGAAAAGAGTCACATTTCCAATTGTGACGGTTTTTGTGTGAATTATTAGTAGTGTATGACTATTGTAATAAACGAAATACTGTCCTTTTTTGTGTTGTGTCGGTTTTATCGAGGTTTTCAATGATGAAAGTAATTTTTTGTGGTGCCAAATAGTGTTGAAAATTGAAAACTGCCTCAACAGTATGCTACTTTTGACACAAAGGCCACGGAGTTAAGGGAGCCGAGGAAATAGGTTAATGTGTCTATGATTTTACAGGAAAAAACGTCGCCCTTCTGATAATTGTCGTGGACAACAAAAAAATAGATTTTTAGTTGCTATGTATATTTATGCTCTGGCTAAATATCCTAAAATACGTTCAATCAATCACACATATCTAATGGGGGACATAGTCAAAATGAAGGAGACTCTGTTCACTCGACTATTGAGAAAAAACAACTTCAAAATCGGCTCCTATTTATGTACAAATCATTCGTACAGCGAGGATAAAGAAACAACCCTATTACGTAACTGAAATTGGTTATTTGGATTTTTATTCGCTTAAAACATTGTGTGACGATATAGGAATGACATGCTTCAAATCCGTCAAGATTCCTGAAACGAATGTGTTTAAGTTAAATCAGCAAAATCCTACCACCCTTCATTATAAAACCTATTATAAAGTTGAAGAGTTTAAGCAAGTAGACCTCTGCCAAAGATAAAATAATACAATTTCAAATACTTCAAAACAGCCCAACAAAAATGTACTTCACATTGAAGAGAATAAAAAAAGATCTTTTGGACTTATTGAAGAATAATCATATTTCCAGTTGTGATGCACTGTTTGGAACCGTTGGTGCAGTAATCAATATTACTGGAGTTTAGTCCCAACACGAAACCGTTATTTTAATACCTTGACACGTGTCGATGATGTAAACGTAAATCACTAAGTGATCTACTACTGTATCGTCCGCAAAAAGAGATGTATAATATCTCTCAAACGAACTAATTGAGTCACCAATAAAAAATATGAAAAGCAGTGGTCCAAGCAAACTCCCTTGGGGTACACCCTTTTCAACGGATGAAGAACACTTATATAGAGGGGCATCACAAGTTGATTGTACCATTTGTGTACCATCAATAAAAAAAGAGTCTAGCCACTGTAATGCGTTTCCACGAATCCTGAAATTCAAATTCAATTCAAATTTATTTATATACATGAATTGATGACAATTAACCGAATTTGTTTTTTAAAATAAAGGGGATATCTGTCAAAAATAAGCAAAACGTTAACTTTATCCTAGTTGCATAAAATTTGGTAAATGGATATAAAATTGCCGTAGACACAACTTTTTCAACTAACTTTTTGATAAATTCGATCTAGAAATGCACTTTTTTAATTTTTTTCAAAAAAAAAGTTGAATTTGACAAACACTGAACGTCAGTGGGTCGCAGTTAGCCGCATCACTTTAAGTTAAATTTAAAGCACAAACAAGTGCTGAAGTTAAACTTCATTAGAACTTTTCGAAAAAAAAGTTTCCCATATGGTACACACTCTAATGGTGACACTGTATATATATATTTACTCTTTGTAGAGTTGGCCTACAGACATACACCATAGCGCAACCTGGATTCGACCTGGGCATGACAAACAGGCCAGGCCCATTCCAAGAAAGAGTTTCATCCATTTGAATGCCTAGGAATTCAACAGCATATTCTCAAATATAGTCATTAACAGTCACCTGAATATCATCGATTATATTTTGATGGTTGTGAAAGCGGATTAACTGAGTTTTTTTGTACATTGAAAAACAGCTCGTGACTATTGAAATAGTTTAAAACTACATCAAGAGAATATTCACATTTTCGTGTTAATTCATTCGTCGCTTTTGTAGATATCATCAAACTAATATCATCTGCATAAGCAGTTACTGCAGAATATGGTATCTTCCTGTCTATATTATTGATATATAGTAGGAATAAGAGTGGTCTAAGTATAGATCCTTGAATACTCCTGGGTATTTTTATTAGATTTTTGGCGTAATAAGGTAATGCGAATGATATCAAATGCAGTTTTTTATCAAACAGAACACATGTAGTCGATTTGTTTACCTCGAGATTACAAACAGTTTAAATGAATACAATTGAATAATCGCACTCCTTTCCTGAAACCGAATTGACTGGAAATGAAATAGTTCGTATCCTTCAAATATCTAGATAATTGTAGAAACTACAATTCTCAAAAACCTGGGAAAAGCGCAATACCCCTGTAATTAAATATCTCACTGATGTCACCGTTTTAATGACACTGCAACTGTTTATCATTTCAAATTGTGGAAAAGCATAACTGCACTATTATTTTCATATAAATATATTTCTATTTAGATTCAATTTAATTTTTTGTGAGAAATCTGAAAGGAATGTTAGGTTTCGAAAATACCCATCGAAGACCGTTACGTAATAATTTTATATCGATTTTAATACAATCCAGGTGGACTATTATTCCGAAATCCTTGCGTCAATGTAATAAAACAGAACGTGTTATAAAGAAATTGAATGTTTATACATCTATTATAAAATAGATGGAGGTTAAACAGAACAATAATAGAACATTTATATATTTATTCCTGTAGGAAAATCAAATGCGTGTCCAAACAATTTCGTTGAGTAAACCAAATGTTAAAAATAATAGAGATATTTACGGTTATTTTTACAGAAACCGACGATCAAAATTAAATTTTAACATCAGTTGGAATATATAGGTGTGGAATTGTGGGTGAAATAATATTAGTGAAGCTTCATAAACAGTGAACCAAGATAATTCCTCATCAACTTTAGTGTAATATCGAAGTATTTAAGAACAAAGCACTATACTGAAGGTTTCAATGGAACATAAACTTTCATTTTATTCGTTTTTTTACATATGATGAAAGTGTTACTGATCGCTGTCTGTTTCTAGAGGTGATTCACAAAAAATTTCAATTGGAGGTCCTTATGAAAACGATACACCCGAAACAATATTTTTTTCCTGTCTGTCTGTTTTACTATATGCTAATCTCAAAAACGGCTCAACTAATTTGATACTTAACGCATACTGTGTGATTCACTCGAATCGGTTCATAAACAAAAAAGATATATGCGGTACGAAGTCTGTTTTTGAAGATGCAGCTGTCAAAACTTGATGAGTCAAGATTTCACAGTCTAATGCTTTTTTATTTTAGAAGCAGTCTGCCTAATGCACAAAAATCACAAGGGTAACATCTCAAACTCAACTCAAAGTTATGCTACTTGTCTCACATTCAGTATTCCCCTTCTTTTCCCGTCAAAAAAAATGAAAGAATCGCTTCTTTATAACAGCAAAAAATATTTCAGTCATTTCTCCCTCTCAATTAGAAAGTTGACCTACAAACAGTTTCGAAAAATGTGATAGAGGTGATTCACAAAAAGTTTTAACTGGAGGTCCTTATGAAAACGATACACCCGAAACAATATTTTTTTCCTGTCTGTCTGTTTTACTATACGCTAATCTCAAAAACGGCTAAACTCATTTGGGTGCGAGTTTCATTTATACGTTATGGTAAGTTTTACTTAACGCATACTGTGTGATTCACTCGAATCGGTTCATAAACAAAAAAGATATATGCGGTACGAAGTCTGTTTCTGAAGACGCAGCTGTCAAAACTTGATGAGTCAAGATTTCACAGTCTATTGCTTTTAGAAGCAGTCTGCCTAATGCACAAAAATTACAAAGGTAACATCTCAAACTCAACTCAAAGTTATGCTACTTGTCTCACATTCAGTATTCCTCTTTCTTTCCTGTCAACAGCACAAATTAAAGAATCGCTTCTGTATAACAGCAAAACATATTTCAGTCATCTCTTCCTCTCAATTAGAAAGTTGACCTACAAACAGTTGCGAAAAATTGTAAGAAAATCTATGCTAGATAAAGCTGAGGAACTTATTTCTGATAAATAATTTTTGTTTCAGTTCTTGAGCATGCTTTGTCGAGAAAACCAAAACTGTCATGACAATAAAGCATTTCAGACTCTGAAGAGTCCAATGAGTCAGTTATTAATATTTGTGAATTCTGTGTTCGAATAAAGTCAATTATTAGAAAACATATTTTTTTAAACTCAACTTTTGCAAAATGACGAATAATTCAAAAAGTATTTCCTATTCTTAGGAAAGAAAGTTTTTGGCTCTCTACTACTTCATCTTGATACAAAAAAAGGATGAAGGAACCTTCCAAAGAAAGGAAGGAAGAAAGAAAATAAGTAACTCTATATTCATGGATGTGTAGATCATGCAAAGAAGTAACTTTCAGATACAAACTGAAAGAAAGTCCTCCTGAAACAGCTACTTTCATATAAACATTGAATTCCACGAAAGGAAAAAAATTCTTTCGAAACAAATACTTCTATATGAACACTGAATTATACAGAAGATACTTTTCTCTACTCAGTTTGTATTTCAAACATTCGTTGTGGAATAAAAATCAGATATCATTCACATGAGCTCTACTTTAAATGAATGGTAACAAATTGCACTTACATGGAACACTGTCATCCTCAATGGTATACATCGATGTTTCGCTTTAAGACACTTGCCCTAAGGCTCTTCAGTACCAAATTGGATAACATTATAGAAAATACACACATTTCATTCATGAATTAAGATTTTTAATGTCACGGAATAAGCTTGATCTGCTTATGTCTTGATGACATCGTAATGACATTCATTCACCTATTTGATTCAATCCCAGCCAAGAGAAATCTTATTTGAATTGAAGGGGTTATATTTTTAGGAGTGATTAATTTTTGGGAAAGAGAGTTTTTGGCTTTCTACTACGCCATCTTGATAAAAAAAAGGATGAGAGAATCTTCCAAAGAAAGGAAGGAAGTAATCAATTTGAAAATAAGTTACTCCATACATGGATGTATAGATAATACAAAGAAGTAACTTTCAGAGACGAACTGAAAGAAAATTCTCCTATTCGTTATCAAAACCTGAAAAATATTCGTCAAAGTCATCTCGGATGGAAATATGTACTTTTGTTATTAATATCAAGGAGGATTATTTTCCGAAAACTTTTATATTTTGAGGAAGATACGTTAAAAATATAATTTTTTTCAGTCATTGATTTTCTCGATAAGTGTAATTCATAAAATTCACAATTTATTAATTAATTACTACATGATTTATATTACGCATGACATTTTTGAGGTGACCTTTCAGTTTGTCCTTCAAAATACATGAACACAGTCTCTGGTGCTTGGAGTTCATTCATATTTTAGATTGTGAAAGCTCAAAAACTCAAAAGACAGCAAGAAGACTCGTCTCCTCTTCAGATACGTCTCAAAAATATCAGAATTTTGACCACCCTACTCCAAGATACCACCGATCATAAAGTGTCAAAAAATTAAAAATTCGCCATAAATATAATATGGCATGTTTACGCCAACATAGACAGTGTCTGGCTGGCGACACAAAAATAATGTACATGTCATTTTGGTATAAAAGTTATAGTCTATAAATCAGATTTTTACGAACCATGAGACCAGATCTGAAGATAAGTTAAACCCAACGTAATATCAACCTGACTTTGCTCTTTCCGGGAAATACTGGTGATGATGAGTGATTTTTCACTCGATGTGAAAGCAAATTTTTGTCGATGATATGGAATGGG
>NW_019292484.1:1693-11718 GCF_000500325.1 Leptinotarsa decemlineata | reverse complement strand
TAACTGTCGGTGCCAATAAATTTTTTTCTTTCAATCTTGAAGCTAACAGTTCTGATCCTTGTTTTGATAAATTTAGATCACGTATTAAATCACTGAGTTCATTTTGAGAAAACAACTTTGGCGTAGATGTTTCACCCTCCCATTCACTTCCACTGGTAGACTGATTCGATTTCTGTGAATTTGGCAACATCATTGTTTCTGAGGGCATGCGAATCACTTTTGAAACATAAATAGACCGAGGGAAATTTTCACTGTGTAAAACAGGACATTTTGTTGACTGTAAGTCTGGATATCTCCACGTTTGATTTCGATTAAAACCTTTAGTATCTACTACGCAAAAGTAACAATCATCGAAATGATTCTTAGGCTCCATCCAGATCATAGGAATACCAAAGTCTAATCCAGAACGTTTCCACAACCGCAAAGACTCAACGCAAGACTTACACACTTTATTAGGAACCCATGATTTATCTAATTTGTCCATTTTAAAACCAAAATATTCAACATAAGTTTCCTTAACAAAGTCTGTGATATTTCTTTTTTGCTTTTTTGATATATAAATACCACAAATATAACAGAATAAATCACTACTATATTTGCACTTCCTTCGTGACAAACTCATGTTTAAAAAGACAAGATAAATATATTAGAATGGACACTCAACAATTGAAACAAAATATTAACATATAACAACTTATCCAGATTTCCGTGTTAGTACTTCAATATTATCAAATAACTGAGTTCTCAGCTGTTTTGTAGAGCAAGGAGCCCGAGAAGTGGGGATCACGTGATGTTTGTACGCGCAAAAAACTTGCGCAGGAGCCTAATCATGACTGAGAAAATATTTTTTTTTACTAACAAGCCGTTATTATTAAAAATACAAGATACGTAAAAATCATAAAAAATAGAGCACATTCAGTACTTTCATAAATATATTCGTGATTTAGGCACTCGAAAACATAAAAAATTGCAAAAATATCCAGAGCTGTGTAATAAATTAAATTTATTCAGTAGTATTCGGTTGTTGATGCCTTGTTCAGGGTAAACTCCTTCTAGCTTGTAAGTAATACATTTCATGAAGCCTAGATACGGAGCATGCTTCGAGGTTTCTGTCTTTTCTGAAGATTGGATCCAGGATTCTGCGATGGCAATGATATGGAAATCGGCTCCAGAGATACATTTTTAAAAGTCATTTGTTTTTTGGGAAAGAAAATTTTTGGCTTTCTACTACTCCATCTGATACAAAAAAAATGTATTGAGACCTCTGACATTTTGTCAGTAGCACTTTATGAGGGACTCCTTTTTATACGAGCTCAGTGGTTTTTTATGATTCTTGGCTCTCCATTTATATGTTTAATTTTGAGATTTATCTCACCATCGTGAAGTAACTTCATTTGAATTCTTTTTAATTTTCAATGGCTCAGTTTTTCAGTTCTTGCCTATTTCTGTTTTATTGTGTTATCATTTCATGTGTTTTTTTCAGCTATTCATTTCAATTTTATTTGTTCTCCCAGAGATATCAAACCCTTTTATATCCTTTCAGACAATGGAATTCTGAACTAGTAAAAAAAGGGAACTATAAATTAGACCCGAAAATCACCACTACAGAGAGAAAAATTGAACAGATATAGCAATAATCCAATGACATGAAACTTATTGGTTTCGAACTGAGAACTAACGAATCAAACTCTAGAGTCTCTGATATAGAAACTCCAGATTATTTCTGTATACCTGCCAATCGGTTTTGTGAGATAGCGCTACAAAATATTTAATGGCGGAGGCAATAAAATTTAATTGAAAACATACATTCATTTCCAATGCCCACGCTCTTCGAAAATTACCTAATCAATTACGGACTTTCAATAAGTGTTTCGATATGTTATAAATTCCAATTAATAACGAGTAAACGGTGGAAGTCATAGAAGTAATCAAAATGCGTCCACTACGGATGTTCAGAGTACTGCGTTATTTGTTTCAGGTACATTGGCGGATCTTAGTAGAGGTAGGGAGGTTTCAATTCCAATAACTACTTTTGAAAAATCGATCACAAGGATGATTTGCAGCAAAAAAATTACAAAGTTTTGAAAAACTCGGAGAGAATGAGCGTTTTTTTTCCTCAAATGCCTTTGATACGATTTAATTGTGCACAATTTAACATACAGGGCGTTCCAATGAAAACTTGACCCCCTCTGTAAGTCAGAAACGGACGTGTAATCGAAAATTTCAAAGAACACGTCAATTTTTATTTATTCGGGGACTAATTCTGACATGAAAATCATACCCGAAACTTCACCACCCTGCGGTCAGTAACTACCACCCCCTATTTTTTCAATGGCATGGGGGTCGAGTGGTACATCATTTGAATGGTCGTTTGTCCCCCTATTGTTCTGTAATTTTTTTCTAAATTGGTTCAGACACAGAAAATTCGCTGTCGCTCATTTTATTAAGGAAATCGGCAGAAGTAATATCAATGGCAACACAATCAACGGATAAAGTGTTCAAAATGACCCCCAAACTGTTCCATACAATAATACAGTCTACTTTGGAAAGCGTTGCTTACATTAATGGAAATGTCCGAAGTCAGAAATCGGCATTCTCTAACAATTTTCTGTCGCAGGTCTTCGAGATTTATAGAATTTATATAGTTGGTAATAATAATAATGGTCTTTATTATTTAAAAAAAAGTACATATTTCTCATAATTTTCACCTAGAAATAAATTATTGGAAATAAAAGGCGAAATTCAATTCATTCAGCGAGAATATCGCTGATGACTTGTTCTACTACTTAACCTTAAACTGTCTTCACTATCAGAGTTTGTAGTCCGTACCTAATTTCATTTAAATTCAATTATAGATGTATGCACATATACATTTGTGTATAGTTGTGTGGTAAGTTGTTGGGAGTCAGCTTTAACGAAACTAGGCTCAAAATTCATTTTGAAATTATTTTAACAAAAATACGAAGTTTGTGGAAACCGTTGACATTAGAAAGAGCATATTGTCGCATTCACTACAGAAGGGGCTGGCTGACTGGATGACAATATGGCTTAACCTTAAACTGTCTTCAGTATCAGAGTTTGTAGTTCGTACCTAATTTCATTTAAATTCAATTATGGATGTATGCACATATACATTGGTAGTAAATAGTATATTTCCCATTTTCATACACTTTTGCAATCTGGTAGCTGTATGAGCGCATGAACGTGAGCGCATGATAAAGCGCATGATGAAGATATGGAGATGCTTTATCAGTAATAATTTTATGATACATACATGCGCTATGGAGATGTCTCCTGTTTTCCATACTCAACCATCTTGTTTCTTTTGATTCATGTGAAATCCTTTGGTGCCTACTTATTCCATGTATTAGCCGAAGACATCAGTTCTGTACTTTCTGGATTTTGTATTTATAGTTTGTGGTTATATTCGGGTGATATATAATATCTGCATGATTGAATAGAGAAAGAACCAAGGTCTCGCATGAAGTAATTTTTATTGAGGTGGGAAGAAAATATCTGTTTCCATATATTATTTTTATAGAAGAATATGCTCGTTGGACCAGTTTGTTAATGTGTTTTTCAAATCTTAAATTTCAGTCTAACAAGACACCAAGGCTTTTTCCTTCATTCACTATTTCCAATTTTTCACCATTAATCATGACCTTCATATCGTGTAGAATACTTCGATTATTTCTTGGTGTAAAAACAATGATACTTGATTTACTAGAATTTATGAATAAACAATGGTCAGTAGCGGCTTTTACGAATGTAAACACTGAAGGGTCCAATGTGGATCCCTGGGGAACTCCAGATTTCAAAGTGAGGTATTGAGAGCAGTTGCTATTGATGTTGACTTTCTGTCGCCTTTCACTGAGATATTCACGCAATAGTGATATCGCTCCATCTGAAAGCCCTAAGTGATGGGGAATAACTAGTAATAAGTCGTGATTCATAGTATCAATAGCCCTACTGAAGTCGAGCAATACCAGTGCCGTACATTAACCTCGATCTTTAGCCCTAAATATATCATCTACGACACGTAGAAGAACAGTTGTGCAGCTGTATCCCTTCCTGAATCCAGATTGAGTTACTGGTAACAGTGAGTATTTACTCAAATGATTCCGTGACTGTATATCCATTGCTCGTTCCAGTATTTTTGATAAAGCTGGAAGAATAGTCAATCCTCTCAGATCCTTACATTCCACTGGATTAGGTTTTTTTGGTATAACTCTCACAAATGCTCTTTTCCACGCATCTGGTATAATATTTTCTGACAACATGTGTTATGTAAGGAATAAAGTGAGGACAGCAGAGTTTTATCATTCTCATATTGAGATTGTCGCACCCAGTAGCATTGGTTTTGAAACTACAGATAGTTTCATACACAAAAAGATCATTAACTTCCTCAAATGCAAATTTTGAGTTAGTCAGGCAGTTGGTACTATAAAAATTAAAAAGATCAGGGGAAGGGTTGCATAATGGAATGGAATTTATCAAATAATCATTTATTATATCAGCTTTTATTATATCAGCATCATGTAAATTTTTAGGTGAGTCATTGGATTTATTAGGCAACAATGCATTTTTTTGTACTAATTTTCCATATTTCTTCTTTATCAACCCCAATAAATTTTTGAAAAAAATACGCCTTTTTTCCTGTCTCCCGGCCTTATTTGTATACTTGCGCATATCTTTGTATAGTTGAAGGTGTACTTCAGAGTGCGTTCTTTTGAATTTATTTGGTGCATTATCTCGAGTTCTCATCATTTCTTTTGAATTATAAGTTAACCAAGGAGCCCTATTCTTCGTTATGCATACCTGTCAAAGAAATCCAGCAGCAAGTTCACAAGATAAGAAACTTTTGCGTCAATATCATCTTGATCATATGTTCTAAAGAATGGTATATTAATAAGGTTTTTTGGGTTGTTGTTCATCAAAGTGTTTGAAGTAAACGTTTTGAAATAGATGACACTGTTAGTTTTTTCAGCAAGGGTAGTTTTTGTTGAATCTAGTTGTCGCAGAACAAAAAGTAGATAGTTGGCCACTGTCATTTCTTCACGAATTATTATTCAGCCATCCTTGTTCACTGTGTTTCAACATGGTTTATTCTACTGAAGAAAAAATAGAAATTGTTGCAACCTATTATCGAAATAATGAATGTGCTAAAGCTGCTGCAAGAATTTATAATACGAATCATCCAGACGACAACGTGAACCTTCAATACGTTAAACAGTTTATGAATAAGTTTCGAACTGTAGGTTCGTTCACAACAGAAAAGATGACGTATCCTCTTGCTGTCAGAAATGACGGATTTGAAGTTTTAGTTATAGGACACGTATGAATGTATACTCGAAAATCTATCACACAAGTGGCTGGAGCGTCTAGTGTATCGGCTAATATGATTTTCTGATTTTGAAAGCCTACAAATTCCATCCTTCAAAATAAGACTAGTTCAGGAATTAAACGAAGATGATCCTGATCGTCGACTCCAGTTTTGTCAGATGTTCAGCAAGAAATTGACCAATAACCCAAACCTATTATACAATACATGTTTTTCAGACGAAAGTTCTTTCATGATGAATGGTGAAGTGAATAAACATAATGTAGTTTGTGGAAACCGTTGACATTAGAAAGAGCACATTGTCGCATTCACTATAGAAGGCGCTGGCTGACTGGATGACAATATGGCTAATATACCAGTAGCGTTGAATTTCTTATTATTGGTGGGTAGCATGAATGCATAATTGATTTATTTCATTGGGGTTCATGAGCATAACCATTTGAAAATACAGCTCGTTTAATTCTATTTAGAATCATATTTATATATAACTTGTACTATATCAGTAATCAAGGCAAATGTTATTGTCCATTTTTATGCTTAATTCGTGGATCTTATTATTGTATATTCATTTGTTTGCTGGCTTCATTCTTGAAAAAATCAATGAATAATTACAGAAAATTTCAATTGATCGTTTATTTTCTCAGGAAAATGGAGTACCCATATCACAATTTATTGGTTTAATCAGCATTGAAAATGTATGTCATATCGGATCCATTCTGCTTATTTTTGCAACATTGTGTTTCAACTTTTTCTTAGCTGACAGGTCGCGTAGGAACAATTCGTTTTTTCATCGAGTTTAGTTTGTGTGTGTTCTAAAAGTGTTTTAGAGATATATTTGAATATCAATATGGTGCATTCTTGTGCTGATTTTAATTGTGCGGAAAGACACAAGAAAAAAGAAAGCGCATTGGTTTATAGATGAGTTATTTCATATAATGAGTTCAGGTTCCCGAAGGATGAAATGATGAGAAAAAAGATGGGTTAAAGTACTGAAAAGAAAGAACTACAATCCTTCTACTCTTTCAAGACTTTATAGAAATCATTCAAAAAGTGACTATAAATGAAAGGGAAACGAAAATATTGAATTTAATGACACAGTTTTTTATTTCAAGTTCAAGTATTCTCCACAGAAAGTATTATCCGTAGTTGATACTGTTGCTTAGAGAATGATACATTTCACTTCATTCAATTTCATCATATGATTAATGGTATTACCTCAAAAGCTTTTGTTGGATCAGTTCGAGTAAAATCAATTATTGGTGATGTGTTTCAGGAAGGCGTCTAGTTCAGTATTCCCATGGTTCCATATTATGAAGGTGTCGTCAACTTATCTCAACCAGACTCGGGGTTTCTTGTGGGCTTCTTCAATGGCCAGAGTTTCAAACCACTCCATATATATGTTGGCTATGACTGGTGAAAGTGGCGATCCCATTGGCAGTCCCTCATCTTGTGTAAAGAATTCGTCCTTCAGTTGGAAATTACAGTTTCGTACACAGCATCCTAGTAATTCCATAATTATTTCTATAGGTTGATTCGTTCTCTCTTTCAGGTTCCCGTCTTCGGATAGCTTCCTCTGTATGATTTGGAGTGCTTCTTCGACCGAAATGTTGGTGTAAAGGCTTTTCACGTCGAAACTGATTAGTTGATCTTCCTGTGTAACCTCAATTGACCCTAGTAGTTCGACAAAATGCCTTGAATTCTTCACAAAAGACGATGTTTTGTCTTGTAATGGTTGTAATAAGGGAAGTAAAAGTCTAGACAAGTTTTGAGTAGCCGAATCTCTAAGTGGAACGTCCTTCATGTGAATTTTGGGTAGTCCATACAAGTGAGGGGGCTTACTGTGGTGCGGTGTTAGGCATGATCTTTCCTTGTCCGAAAAAGACTTGGTGTTTTTTTAAAATTTGGTACAACTTCCTTTCGATTGTTGCAGTAGGGTCCCGTACGATCTTTGTGTATCGTCCCTTCTGAAGAACCTCTTCAATCTTCTGTTCGTAGAGAACGGTATCCATTACCACAGTAGCGTTTCCTTTATCTGCAGGTAGGATCTTGATGGTGTTGTCTCTACGTAGGCCGTTCAGAGCTCTTTGTTCTTCATTGCTGATGTTAGATGTTGGAACTGGTTCTCGATCCAGCTGTTCTCTAATTTGCCATCTGAACTCTTCTGCCTCGGTCTGGTCAATGAGGGAACTGGTGGATTCCACTGCAGTAATCATCTCCAAAGTAGACACAGATGTTGGCGTAATGTCGAAATTCAGACCTTTCCTCAACAAGAATTCCTCTATTCCCGTGAGCGGGCGGGAACTCATGTTGATGACGTTGGTGGATTCATAGTTGTCCTGTTTTCGGTCTGTATTTGGGCATTGTTTCCTCACTAACTTTCCCCACTTTCTGTTGTGGGTATTCTCCATGTCTAGGCGATTCTTTAAGCACGTGCTTTCAATCTTGGCAAAGATTGGTTCATGATCATCTTCCAATGTCTCCCATCTAATTTCTTCGAATCACCCGAAGACGATTGTAGATATTAATAATCGAAATGTTGTGAACTAACGTGGCTGGGAATCTCTACACTTTTCATTATTTTCTTTTTTCATTCCTTTATTTGTATTAATTCAATTGTTATATTTTCATTTCAAGTTTATTTTGCTTAATATAATTGTTATTTTCAGCTATTCATTCAATTATTCTTTTTTAGTTGTTTCAGGGATTTCAAATCATTTTATATAGTAGACAATGGAAGTCCGAACCAGTGAAAAATCAATTATGTCTATACTTGACCTCATTCAACCTTCCTCTCTTTGGAAGAGTTAACAGATTACCCAAGCGAGCCAATAACGCTTTAATTTAGTAGCTACATTATAAAGAGGTATGTATGTAGGAATCGTTTTTTTTTTTGTCATAAATTGCAGTTGTACAGATTGACGATTGTAGAATGAATTGAATATTTGAAATGATTCTTTATTCCAATTTGCTATATTTTTTGATTTTCATAACTGTATATCATTAAATAATACATAAAATCATACTTCAGATAAATATTTTGTGATCTATCCACTTTGTGTACTGATTTTAAATATAGAGTTCATTTCCAAACATGATTTATCATGTACGTTTTATTCCATGTGGAGAATTTTTCATTAATTGAAACGTTAACGGGTTCATATACACTTTCATAATTAAATTGATAATTATAGGCTACGTGAATCCTACGATTTGGAGATGTTGATAATTTCTATTGTTTCTATTGGTCAATCGAACAAGAAGCGGGAATAAGGTCGTGACGTCACTACCCTACCACATTCGATTTTCAATAATTAATTACGGGAAAACTACGGTATTCAGAGAGATGAAACAAAGTGCACTGTTTTTGAATTTTAAATTTCTACCAAGTGAATTATAAACCAAAAATCATGAAACAAGCCCATTGTCGTTACTAGAGCGATGTAAATCCTCATTACAGCACAACATTATTTCTTCGAAAACAGAAAAGTTATCGATATGTTAATCATTGATAATTTGAGAGGAAATCTGAATGTTTGCGTTTATTGATTTCCAGGGTTTCCAGCAAGTTTGGTTTTCCGTATGTAGTATTTACTAACTAATTGGTTGATGGAGACACACTTCCAGTCAGCAGCTCAAGAAATCAAAATCCTCCCCTCTTTCACGAGTATCCCGATTTCCTCACCCCCTGTTATTCGACGCATCAAGCACGATCGCTTATTTGGCAGCAAACCAAAGTTATATATGCAAAATAAGCTAGCGACGCAACGAACTTGCGTTTGGAGATGAGCCGCACTGTTTGAACGTTCTGCAAATGATGATGAAACATGGTTTGCGTCTTAATCTCATCAAACATTGAACGTTTGCGCTATGGAGATAGCATTCCATGTTGCCTGCGTTTAATGCCAACTACCGATGCGGAGGTTGTTAAGAAACCATTTGATTCATTCTTATATAACTCCATTAAATATTCATATCCTCGCCAGAATCGTACAGTGAAAAGCTCTCTCATTCGAAAACGATATTATTGCCAGTAGTTTTTTCCTGTCGGGATTCAGATTTGTAGACTTTAGTCGGCATTCTTGGATATTTTATTACAAGCTTTCATTTAATTGGACCTGTTAATACATATACAGTGTGTAAACAACGAAAACTTAACAGAGCCGTTTTTGAATATAAAAAGTAAGATTTTTTAAAAAAGCTCGAACACGTCGATTTCTTATTAGAAGGGGACACCTTTCAGACTAATCAGATTTTTTTGTAGTACGCACCCTCTCGGAGGGATGCGTCCGACGACCCTTATTTAGATAGGGAAAGTAGGTCGAGTGGCACTTTGTTTTGAAGGTCTTTCGAACACCTTTACAACTCTTTTAGAAGAAAATTTTTGTAACGATTAGTTTTTGAGATAATTCGAAGTTAAAATTGCCATGTTAATAATACATTAGACAGACCACTCGGTAAATAAATGATAAATAAAAAAAAATTCGAGCAGTTCTTCTTATCAGTTTTTGGTTAAATGAAATCCCTTTTTTAAAATCAATAACCTCTCCTCTTCTTTCAGTTTCCATTAGTACATCGTTCGATTGTTTTGTTTAAACGGGTCGTGTATTGTTATTTGTTTAAAAATGCCTTACACTACTGCTGAAAGGGTTTCAGTTAATGCTTTACTAGATGTCGTTAAGTATCA
>NW_019292483.1:36914-55961 GCF_000500325.1 Leptinotarsa decemlineata | reverse complement strand
TCACTAAAATATTATATGGTTATTGTGATTCTTATATAATCAGAAATGATTATTGGATAACGAAATTAGTTTTCTCCCTAACTATATTATTAAAGGGAAGCTGTTGGAATGTAGTTTACACTATACCGTTCACTTAAACTATACTTTTTAAACACTTTCGGGTCATTCTAAACAACATATAAAAAATTAAAATTGACGAGCCGATTGTAAATAAACCCCTCTCCATTTATCGGACTATTATACGCATGTAATAACTTCATAATTGACTATGTAAATTCATCCTGGCCTATGAGAATTTTACGCTTAGTAATGAATACTATTTGAGTCAACACTCTCTGAACTTTTGAAAACTCCCTGTAAACGTTGATTTTCCCAGGTGTCTTCAAAAATGGTACGAAAACAAACATCGCTGGTAGCAAAATTCTTACGAGTGTAAATATACACATCATATTTATACACAAACACACGCCCAGGTTGACTATTGAAGGTCATCAGGTAACATTCCTCACGTCTACGACCGGCGCCCATCGATGATCGCGTTCGTAAAATTATTATTATTGAGCACTCGGCGTTGATTGGATTTCGGCTGGACTCAAATTTCCTTTTTTTTGTAATTTTCGACAGCTCAAGATTGATAGCATAGCACGTTGTAAGAACGGCAGCTGTTCAGAACAGATTTCGTTTGGGGTCCGTGCACCCAGGAAAATTAATTAATAGATAGTAAAANTATTGGTCAAGTTAAGAACCACGTTAAGAAACTTTTACACTCTAGTCAAAATACATGAGCCCAAATTGAAAGTTATTCCACCATGTGTGCTTATTACTACTACTGTATTACTGCTGAATTATGTTTTTTTTAATACACCCTGAACTATGTTTTTACTCTATATCTGACTTATGGTTTTTTTCAATTACTCTCCAAGCTTGCTACACACAAGTGTTCCACCTAATTTTTTGCTTAACTCTCATAAATGTTTACTTTACTTTGTTTTTTGTTTACTCGCTTCAGGTGTTTCTAATTGATAAATTAGTATTGTATTCATGTATATGTGTATATATGTTTGTATATATGTATGTGTATTGTGTGTATATAGGCAGATATAAACTGTAACATGCTTGTTAATAAAATTAATATGTCTTGTTATTGGGATTTATTCCTGTTTAGACATTAAAAAAAAAGTAAAAAACGTCTACAATAGTTGGATATTCACAGTAAAAATGAGTACATGTTCTCTTTCACGTTCAACGAAGTGTGGTGGTTTTTGATATTTAGTTTCGTAGAGTCTCTCATTTCATCTGAATCTCGCGTTTTGAAATATCGCCCGGTTTGACCAACAAATATTTGAGACAGCATAGAGCGTAGTTTTTGGACAGACATTTCCTTTTGGAAATCCTGCGTGGATTTCCAAAAGGGGGGCTTGAGTCCCCGAGAAAAGTGGGAGAACGGAAATGAGGGGACAAGTGAGTGGTACACCACTTCAAATAAACTGAAATAAATCTCACAACTTGATGAAAAATAAACTGGAGAATCTATTAGAGAAAAATTATGTGGTCAAAGCCACACAACTACAGATGAGGGCGTGGACAGTTTGTTATCAAGCTGGCGTGATAAGGAAACCTTTGGGAACTTGTGCTCCACACCAAAACAGATAACATTCTAAGTAATATTCAAAGCAAGATTTCTCAACTTTCAACAGACAACCAACCTTCTTTTTTTACTTTACTAGAAACTTGCATACAAATTCCGAAAATTTCCCGAAAAAATGTTTGAGGTAATAGAATCAAAGAAAATATATGAATGAATTTAAATCTATAAGAAACCTCGATTCATTATGAAATATTATAATTTATGAATTCCCACGTCTAAGTATGAAACACTAACATGTTTCCATTGTGTGTAATGTTGAGGCCAGTTCTAGGTTGAGAATGCAATCTTTTCTATAAAAAAATTGATTCGAACTTTGTCTTCTTCGTTGATATTGTTCATCAGGAAAGTATAATTTATTCGTGTGTACTTCTATAATTTTTGAAACTATCATTAACCAAATGTTAATAATAATTAAGTTGTTTTATACAGTTGCTCAATGAATTAGTGTTTATTTTCTCAAAACTAATTGAAGGAATTGACTGATACAAAGAAACTGCCTTTTTTGAGTGGAGTAAAAGGAAAGAAGAAATAGCCCAGTCAAGTTAGGATTTGACAAGGCAAACATTCTTACTGGCAATTTTCTTTTCGAATTCTGTTGTTGCGTCATTCGCCACCTTGAATTTAAGGGTATATTTTTATCAATTGAATAACTCGTTCATTTTCAATTTTACACGAAAAATCGTTGATGTGAAAGTTTTTTTAAAATTGGTTCTACTCAATTTTGTCCTAGGATCGATATTTTTCGATCTATACCGAAAAGAAAGAGTGATTTTTTTGTTGAACAACTCGTTTATTTTTNTATCAATTCTAATTTAGACTCGTCCAGCCAATGCTCCGTCATACATAGAAAATCTGGTACCACCTCATCATTTAGAATATCAATAAAGTCTGTTTTATTACTTAAACTTTGGACATTCACATGAATCAGCGAGAAAGTAACCAGGTTCAACTCAATGCCACAAAAACCCAGACATCGGTTTTCTTCAAGAAGATAAATATCTCCGAACAATCTGACAATCCTGCTTTCTGCTTCGATAAGTTTGTTGGTGTTTGAAATAGGCACCAATATGACTTGGCACAATCACGTCGCTGGAATTGCAAAGGTTGCTTCTCAAAAGCTTGGAACACTGTTCCGAACCAGAAAACTGTACCACCTCAGCAACTTTTGGTGCTTTACAAAGCTCAGATCAAACCTTCTTTGGAGTATTGTTCTCATGTATAAAGCTCTGCCCCCAAACACAGAAAAGAGCCATCCGCGTGATTTAATCTGTTCGTGTTCTTTCATTAGGTTGTGTAACGTTCTTGAGAGAGTCTACTAAATTGTTTTTTTTATATATAATGAGGTTATTTTTGTTTTTCAGGTGAGCGGGCGCCCTCCCTGAAGAGATGAGCGGGTCATGCGCGCCGGTCTGTGCACGGTGAGCGCCCCTTTGGCCGCCTGCAGAACGGCAGCAGTGCTCCCCCCATCAGCTCGATTTTTGGCCCTCCACCTGCTGAATCAACAAACTCTCTACTTCATAGTTCAAGCAAAATCCAGAGTGAGAGAGTTGTATCATCAGACATGTCGCCACTTCGCCCAGCTGGGCATGCTAGATACGAACCTGTTTGGACTGTCGCTTATTTGTGGTAAGACATTTTTGCTAATTGAAAATCACGAAACGTGGTTGATTTTTAGTTGAACAAAAAACATTTTTATAAATTTACAGCTGTTCAGAGACTTCAGAGACTTTAAATGATAGTGATAGGTAGCAACAGATGACTGTACGTAAATATCAGCTCAGAAATTGGTTTGGAAAAGTGAACTGCTGGAAAATATTTGAAGTGCGTGGTATCAGTTATTCCCAAAAATAATGCCGAAAAACAAACAGTAGTTGAAATTATATCAAGAACAAAAATATCAAGGGACTTACTTTTGATTCCTCGTTTTCGTCCGCGTGAAGAATGGCGTTGGAAAGATACCTTTCTGAGGAGTATATTCCGGACGCTCCATTGAAGGTAATTCTCGCTCTTGATGATGACATTCACTGAACACGCTTTTTTCCAAAAAGATAAATGTCTCCGAACCGGATATAACAGTGCCAGGACAGAAAATTTCCCTTTCTGCTTTGATAAGTTTGTTGGAGGTCAAAATGGACACCAATATGTCTTAGCACAATCATGTTGCAGGGATTACAAAGGCTGCTTCTCAAAAGCTTGGTACACTGTTCCGAACTAGAAAACTGAACGTACCTCAGCAACTTTCGATGCTGTAAAGAGCTCGGATCAGACCTTCTTTGGAGTATTGTTCTCATGTATGGAGCTGCGCCACCAAGCATACCCTGAAGCTGAAACCATACAGAAAAGAGCCGCCTGATTGGAGAAGCGGACATTACGTGCAACCTTGATACTCTGGAACATCGAAGAAAGGTTGGAGATTTGTCTCTCTTCTATAGATACTTTCACGGGAGGTTTTCAAGTGGCACATTTGATTCCACCAAGAGCGTTACAAACCAAAAATAAGCTCATTGTTTTGAGGTTCTACTTCAAACTTCACAGTTTGAGAACTTTTTCATTTGGATAACTGCGTTCATGTGGAATAAACTACCTGGGAACATTTCTCCAAATGAATTTAATCTCGTTCTAATCATCGTGATTTCTTTTGTTAAGTCAAAAAAAAAGCTTTCTACGACTAGATTGCCTAGTATTTCGAAGCAGGTGTCATTAGTGATAACTCATGGGTTCAAAGTCATACATCCTTTCAGTACATCCTTTCAGTTCAGTTATTTTAATTATACAGGGTGTTAATTAAGTATGTACTATAAATTCAACAGACGATTCTTTGGGTAATTTTAAGACGAAATGTTCATATAAACATGGGTCCGCAAATCCTTCGTTCTCAAGATACAGGGTGTTAAAATAAAAATAAAAAAAAGTTATTCGTAAATATTTTAAATATCCGTTATTTAATTTTGTTGTAATTCGGCAGTGGTATTCATAACATTAAGGAGCTAATTTAGCCCGAACGTGATTCAATTTATCCAGTGGCGTCTCGAGCATGATTTAATAATAATAATAATAATAATGAATTTATTCAGGCAAAGACATAACATAAACTGTTACAGGCACGAATAATATGTAAAACACATTGATACGATACATTGGTTACAATGATCCTAATTTATTTTGAACAAATTCAAGAAACCCACAAAGGAAATCCTGTGCGTGGGTATACATATCTTCTCAACTTTGATTTCTCATAATCGTTTCAAAATCGATGGATTGATGCTGTACCTACCTATGTAATTGAAATAAATATAAATATGTATATATAAATGATGTAGAAATATGTTAATANAAAATGTCACAAAAGTCAGTGGCGTACATTTTTAAGTCAAACTATTCGTTCAAATCTCACTCGAGACGCCACTGGACTTAATGAATTGAATCACGTTCGGGCTAAATTAACTCCTTAATGTTATAAATACCATTGCAAAATTGAAATAAAATTAGGTAAAGGATATTTAAGATATTTACGAATAACTTTTTTTTTATTTCAACACCGTGTATCTTGAGAACGAAGGATTTGCGGACCCATGTTCATATGAACATTTCGTCTTAAAATTACCTAAAGAATCGTCTGTTGAATTTATGGTACATACTTAATTAACACCCTGTATAAGAAGACTAGACAATCGAGCGAAATGTTATGTTCATTATTTCTCAACTCACACAGTCGATAGGGTATGATTTCATTCATTCTAGTACCTATATCACTTTTTCCTTTTTCATTCAGGTCTCCAATAATTTTTTGGCCTGATAGGTATTTCAGATCATTGATGAAAACTGATGAGTTGAGGCATTAAACAAAAAACGAAATTCTTCGGAGATAAAACAAAGATTTGCTGACGAACAATAATTCGAGCTTCATCAGATTGTCAAGGTTGTTTGGTGCATTATTTTTCTCCCTTTCACCTCTTGACGAACCACAATGGCTGAGACTATAAAAACCCATAATATTACGACGTTCCACCGGTGTTACACTTATTGTTCAGCCAAGCCATCTGGCTGGTCATAGTAAGGCCGTTTTAAAGGCTGGGTATTTCTCGAGATGGAGAAAATAGCTCTAGTTTGGAGCTTTACAGCGTTGTCAAACCACTCTTTAAAAATGTTCAGCTGTTAGATATCTATTATAGATCAAAACATGACATGATGAGCCTGTTGATATTGAAAATACGTATTTTTCTGCTTACATAGCAGGTATTACAAACAAATTTAGTTCATTTCAATAATTATCTGAAATATCTGCGTAGAAATATCTGGAAAAATCTCCATTATTTCCATAAGTATTACTTGATTCAATTGTTTAACCACTTTGTAAAAATCAACATTTCCCTGTTGTAAAAACTGGATTATAACCTCAATGTACATAATGCCCACCAGAAAAACACTTTTTGATTACATTTTCTATTGTAGCATGTGATGTTATAAAAGTTTATACTCATTTTCTATTATGTTCAAAATACGTCAACTTAATTTTTGCCAATCATCAATGAAAATGGAAGATCACAAGTCTCTGAACTTCCTAAATTTGAATATCTGCCGCCCAAACAACAAACACAATTTTTCAATATATCACTAAAACACACATACAGATATAACAATTCACAATCAATCTATGAACCTATACTCTCCGAAACTTTCAGCATACCTACAAATCCAGTCAAATTTTCAAATAGAATTGAAAAAAATCAAACAGATTGCCGTCAATAATGGATACAAAACTTTCATCATACACAAAATACTAAAACAAAACCGCAAAACTTTGAATGCCATGCCATGGAATCAAAGAAAATTCTAGTTTCCTTCAGAAACAAGGCAAAACGGAAGCATTAGACAAATAATAATTTGCATGCATTTATATATAACTCAAAAATAGGGCAGTAACACCAAAAAACGTGAAAAAAATTCACAAAATCGTTTTGAATTATCGATAAGTGGAGTTGCGTGGGTTAGCTGGCATTGTAAAGTTATCTAGAGAACGTGTTGGTTCAATACCTCATGAGTATTTGACTATGAGAAAGCTCTCTTCGAAGTGGGTGTCGCTCGAGCTCACTGTTGACCAACAACAAGAACGTCTTGATGATTCTGAGTATTGTTTGGCCCTGTTTGAACATAACATGCCGGAATTTTTGCATCGATATGTGACAGTGGATGAAATATGGGTCCATCACTTCAGCCCGGGATCAAAACGTTCGACATCTGAGTGTAGAGCAACTGCTGAACCTCATCCAAAGCGGCCGAAAGCACAACAATCGTCTCGAAAGGTTATGGCCTAGGTATTTTGCGATATGGGTGGTGTGATATTCATCGACTATCTTGAGAAGGGAAATACCATCAACAGTGGATTATATAGCGTTATTGGAGAGTTTAAAGGCCAAAATTGCACAGAAACGACCGCATATGGCAAAGAAAAAATTTTGTTTCATCAAGAAAACACACCGTGTCACAAATGAATCAAAATACTAGCAAAGCTACATGAATTGTAGCTTACAGAGACAGGCTTGTCTAGCCATCAGCTATGACCATTAGTCATCCCGAAAACATGTTTGGAAAACACCTGGTATACAGATGTATCGAAGACCAAACATGGAATGGGAGCTGGAATATACCGAGCGGATAGAAATCTAAATTACAGCTATCCGCTAGGACTATACACATCCGTCTTTCAGCAAAAGCGCACTAGGGGCTCTGACAAACCCGAAGGCGACATCAAAACTGGTCTGGGAATGCCATGAAGAACTGAATGAACTTGCAAACAGGAACAAATTAACTTTGTACTGGGTGCCAGGGCATTCAGGAATCACAGGTAATGATATAGCTGATGAATGCGGTAGACGCGGATCATCAACTTCATATATAGGGCCTGAACCAGCTCTGGGGGTACTAAAATCATTGGTATGAAACCAGATTAGGGCATGGACCAATAAGAAGCACACAGAGTACTGGACAAAAGTACTTGGCAACAAACACATTAGAACCTTCATTAGGGAACCGTCCGAGAAAAAAACTGAAGAACTGAAAATGGGGCTGTACAACGGAGACATCAGCTGCAGATTATGCAACGAAGAAACAGCTCTACACATCTTATGCGAATGTGAGGCACTGAATCACAGGAGGCAGGCTATATATGGACGTACAAAATTACGTCCAGAAGAATATGACGAACATCCAACACGGAACCTGTACAAACTAGTACAGGGAACGAGACTGATGGAATGGGTGTCATGAGAATATGGAAGAATAAACGCAATAAGCCCAAGAGGCTGCAGCGTTTTTTGGAGACTTGAACTAAATTGACAAGTCAGACAGCTCCCAAGGTATAAAAAAAAAGTCCTCTCCACATTTTTCTGGAGGCAGAGGCTAGATGGACTGTACACAGACTTGTGCACATTGCCAATTGCACAAATCAATTTAATGCGGAGTGTAACAGACTGTTGGTTGACACTGGAAGTCACAGCATTCTGGAAATGACCTCTGACTTTATGCCTTCAACTGTCAACTACGAACTGCCTTATAAAGTACTGTTCCCGAGAAGAGAGGACTGGATCCTCCTGGAGAAGGAACTATCAAGAGCAGATAGTTGTTGATTCACAGGTGGATCAAAAACACTTTCCGGTTCCGGTGCAGGAGTTTTTAGTCGCAGACCCAGGACAGATACATCTACCTGTCTAGGAACCTATGCGACTGTATTTCAAGTGGAAATTCACGCTACTGAATTGTGTGCGGAAAAATTGAAAGAATCCAATGTCATACACAAGTCAATACAAATGTTCTCGGACAGTCAAGCGGCGTTGGAAGCTCTTGGCTCCTACCGAGCAACGTCTAAATTGGTAGCAAATTGCCAAAAACGACTCTCCTCGATAGGAAGACTTAACAGATTGTCTCTGGTCTGGATTTCTGGCCATACTTGCCTGGAAGGCAATGAGGCTGTTGACTCCCTTGCAAAGGAGGGTGCTGCCAGCAGCTTCATCGGATTGGCATCACTTTAGGCTTTGCCAAACAAAGATAGAAGACCTGGATGGCAAGAAGATTTATGGACTTCTGGTAGAATCTTCCAGGATTGGCCCACTCCAAGGCGTTTATTCACCTTTCGAAGCTTGATACCAAACAGTTGTTGGACTACAGTAGGGATGAACTAGGATGTCCAACTGGCCTTCTTAGAGGTCATTCTCATTTGAATCATCATATGCAGATACTCGGACTGTCGGAAGACAGTGTGTGTCGCCTTTGTTTGGAAAATGATGAAACAGCAGAGCATATACTTTGTGCCTGCCCCACTAGGGACCGAATTAGGTTTTTAGAGTTCGGCAGAGCCGTACTCTTACCATCTGACCTGAAAGACTACTCACCATATAAACTAGTTAGCTTCGTTAAGAAGCTACGTTTTTTTAGTCGAGTGTGAATGGGTCTGAGCCATAATAAACCCTTGAGGGTTGCGGTGGAAGGTCGAATAGACCTACTCAGTTTAGACCTAACCTAACCTACATGAATTGAACTTCGAATTGCTTCCATATCCACCGTATTCGTCAGATTTGGCTCCTAGCGACTACTGGCTGTTCGCAGATCTTGAAAAAATGATCACCGTCAAGAAATTTCGGTCGAATGAAGAGGGTGTTGCTAAAACTGAGGCAGAAGGTAAATCGTTATACAAAAGTGGTATTAAAATGGTAGAGCGGCGCTGAATTGATTGTGTGGCTCTTAATGGAGGTTAACGTTGATAAATAAAGCCAATTTTGAAAAAAAAAACGCGTTTTGTTTCTTAGGCCCGGGACTTTTGAGCTCACGTTGAGAGTAAACGCATTTCAGAACGCCAGATTTTCCCTCCAAAATTTCTGACAGTTTTATTATATAGATTTGGCAACAATGTTATGCAATCACCGTGGAACGCATTTGGTAGTACAAGAGTTGAGGAGTCTGGGTCGACTGGGTCGGGGCAATAAAAAATGAAGACGGCTAGAGGCTAAAAAACGCGACCAAAAAAACAAAACACTTCTGCGGTTAAAGACAGGTAGCCGTGCTCGCGGGGGACCCAAGGAGGGGGATCAGGATCATTTGTATAACCGGGGAATGCGCCCGGCCCGGTACAATCTGAACCAAAACGTGGGGGTCGTATCTTTCGAATGCCTAACTCACAGAGGCGTGCTTCTCGGGTAACTGTTACATAAGACAATTAACGAACACTTGAATAGATTTTTTGGGTGCATTCAGCATTAAAAAATTTGACTACGTCCCTTGACATTAAAAAAAAATTGAAATGAATTGTTTTTTTAGTATAAACTGATTATATTATTGCTCATATATGATTTTTTCAAGATTTCTGAATTATATAAAAATGATCGAAGAATTATACAAATCTATCAACTTTCTGTAAACAGTTATACTAACTCCTTACCCCAAAGATAATAGATTTTTAATATATTTCTGAAAATCATTTTAAACCTTTCAGAGTATGATATGTCGATGATAAAAAAATTTAAATATTTTTCATTGTGATATGAAAGTTTACTTCTATCATAGATTAATCTAATGTTAATAGTTCATCTGTTCAATTCGTATGGTTTTTCAAACCCAAAATTACTACATGAATATGAAAATTTCTCTGAAAAGGCAGCTTCATTAATAGTCCAGTCATTATAGTAAGTTCACCTCGGAATTCGAGATACCCAGCTGTAAGTCTGTAAATACTTGTATATTGACACCCTAAAAGTTGTCTCAAAACCTACATATGGTAGGGTGTAAGCAACTATTAAATTTCAAGGTCAAAGGTCACAAAAATCGGTTTTTTGCGTAAAACTCATGAATTAAACTCAACTTTATTTAGTTCAAACTTGCATTTGCTGTAATAACTCAAATTGAGAAACATTCCCCATTGCCAAATGTCTGGTTGATTTTTCGGGTTGTTTCGGCGGCGCTTTGGTTCAGTTTGAATTCGCAAAGAAACATTGTCGGAAAATAGGTTTACTTTATATAGTGCTGAGCTTAAAATAGTCAAAAAATTGAAATTTGGAAAAAATGAACAACATCAATGTATAGAGTACAAAATTCTGTATCAATCAAAAACGGACAAAACTTTCAAAACAACCTACTACCTATAAGGAACTTTTACCTGCAGACACTTATTCTTTTTTCACACACTAATTTGTATACGCCGAAAATAGAATCTAGTCTTCTCTCATCTGTTTGAAGAAAATTTAGCTGGAAGCTAATTATTATACTGACTTAACGAAGCTACATCCTGCTCCAATAACCCATGTTATTCTCGGAACGATTATATTTTGGCCCATCCTCATTAAAAACCACTTTATATTCAAATTTTTTCACAGGAACATTTTATTTCTGTCTGTATAATCATACTCATATACGACTATCACGAACAAATTACTATAGCCATAGTTGTCCAACAAATCTTGAAGGACTTTTGACGTTTTTCGAGTTGTTGATAGAATTAGTTGTGTTGTGGGCGAGTGCGATTTGATTAGATTTCAGTATTCATTAAGTGTTTTATGTTTTCCGACAGAAATATTTTCAGTTTTTGTTGTACTACTACTTAATTCAAGTGGTCTGAGTTAATCTGAATATTTTGTATTTCTTAGAATACTGGAAATGTTGGTTATTGTCATAATAATTTATTTATATCATTGTATGTACAGAATCTTCTTTTATCTCATCGCCAAAACCATCTCTAGTCATTGTAAAACATTCCGTAAAACACTTGAAACATTTTTATATCAACTTGGGACGAATAATTTTTTATTTCTAACCAAAAACTCAATATCAATGACAGTAGTAATATAATCTTTTCAATTTTGTTATTGATACTTTTCCCAAGCACTCACAAAATTGTCTCACAATAAATATGTTTTCTTTTATAGTTGATGTATTTTTACTTATAATAAGTAAATACAGTGTTTTTTAAACTATATTTATTTTTAATTTTTTAGTTTCGTATGCTTTAAAAACGTGTTTTTCAGCCTATTTGAACTATATTTATTTTATCTAAACTTTGGGATTACTCAGCCGTATGTTGTTTAGAAAAATGACCATTGATATTTTCGTACAGCGCCATCTGCCCGCGAATAGATCAAGCAATAATTTCGATATATCAAGGGGGGTTACATACAGCGCCATCTGCCCGCGAATAGATTAAGCAATAATATCGGTAATTCTGTCAAATACAGATCTCGAGCTTGAGAGTTAAAAACATACATACATACAGGTGAAGCTAATATAAAGCGTGTAAAAAAATAGAAGTACAGTAACTAAATATGACGAGCGACAAAACTATCACTTTGTTTTTAGAAGTTTTCAGGCTGTCGCGAAACGTTGTCTAATATATCAGTATCTTTGCCCGGCTTGAAGGCCGATTTATTCTTGACTTTTCGCTGGCAGGGCTAGTTTCTTCAGAGGAGATTCCACGGAAACAATCCTCTTTCAACATCGGCCGTAGTCTGCAGGTTTATATGGCTGATGTTTCGTCTACTACTGCGGTAGATATTATCAAAGGCGATGTGGTAAATGGTCGCAGTGCCCAAGTTGATCTTTGAGTTCCGAACGCAGGAATTACGATGTTATTATCAGTGGACGTGGCGTGGTTTCTGACCTTGTTTGTGTACAATTAAGGAAAGGTATCCAGATTTTATTAATGTTCATTGCCTCTTCTTTCATATTGAATTGATTCCTGTGTTTTTGGATTTATATCGCCTTTTTGCATACTTTTGGATAGTAATTTTGAGTTTCATCGAATATTACTATATTTTCGAATTTAATAATGTGAGTGCCTTCTTTGTTAAAAGCATTTAACGTTGAAATTTGTGTTGCAAACTTTCTCGTTAAATTTTTGAAATTTGGTATCAATGACATGCATACATGTTGGAATGCAATTTTTTGGAAATTTGGATTGAGTTAAATTGATTTTCTGGATCAGCCTGTTTGAAGTAATTCTGAATATAAAAACTCAGTTGTTTTGGTTGACCTTTTCAAATGTTACGAACAATAATATTGCTGATGCACAACAATCTTCTGTTTACCAATAGTAATATCTATTTTACAAAATATTGCAAATGCAGTATTACCAACGCGGTATCTGTTTATTTCTGCCCAAACTCTGCCAGGACAAATTTTCTATGGCAACATTCCGTAAGAATTTATAGTATATTTACCTATCTCATTCTCGTTCATTTGAATTATTAAGGATTAATTTAAATAATTATCACCAACAACAACCTAGGTAGGTTATTGTTGTTGTTGACAAAAGCTATTACTGATTGGTGATTAATATGGAAGAAAATTTAATTTTACTCTGATCTCAATGTCTTGAATTAATCCTTCCCGTAGACCAAATCTGAGTGGGAACTGGGCCTTATCCATCTTTGCAGAAGCCACGATGTATGTGAACAAGTCATTTCCCCACCAGAAAAGTCTAAGAGCGACTCTTCTCTCACTCTCAGAAGTACAAGACAACCTACAAGGAATTCAGGCAGGCCTTACGAAGGTTCTGGGAAAATTTGATATTGGTCTCATAACAGAACCACAGTCCTCCAACGGGGGGCTCAGAATACCCCTACCGCTAGTGGTGTCTGTCACCCGCAGTGTCGTCCTAAATGAGGAATTATCCTAAGGAATGTGTCTTCCTGCCGAAAGGGAATCAAGCCCCTACAATACGAGGCTCTGTCGTGATAGACCTGGTTTTTCTAGCTACTCGTGGTACTCTTTATTTATGGATTATGAACTGAAAAATCCGACTCTAAGTCGACAGAAGAGCTTCTCTGCTCTCTGACCCTGCTAATGAAACTAGGAGACAAGGTGGTGCAGCCTGGAAGTGACTTACCAGCTCTTCAAGAGGAAACAAATTGTGATTCTGCCTTGAACCAAACCTTTTGAGCAACAGAAGCAAACTCGAACTGAACAGGTCAGTAAATGCGGTCCCTCATTAGATTGTAGAGCCAAGCCAGAGGTCGAAAAGCCTTTCATGACTGATTCAAATATATCTTCAAGTATAGCTGACTCACAGATTCGCTTACATGGTTGTCGCGATCATAAAGATGGGATTATTGCATCTTGATCATCAGATACACTTATCAATCAACTGGAATTTCTTCAGTATGGCTCTTCGTTATGACTGCCATAGAGAATATTCCAGGAGATGGTCTGGAGCTGCAGATTCTAACCTGAAAGGTTACCTGAAAATATCAGGAAAGCGTTTCTTGGCTGGTGTAGAGCATCTCTTCCTAGAGCCTTCAAAGGAATTCTCCATTAAATGCGTCACAAACGTGTATCCTACAATGATACTGGCAGACTAACCGTCGATGAGGTCCTCACTAGTTTGGGAAAAAGGTACCACGGTCTGTCAACCTTGTAGAGGAAAGAATCAGGTTTTCAGCATTTAGCAAAATCCTTTTCTTGCCGACTGAACAGATTTTGTTGAGAAACTGAATTCATTTGGTCGAGTTTGAATAGGTGGGAGCCACAATGAACCCTCGCGAGTTGTATTCACTTTGGACTCACCTACATACAAGAACCGTGGGTCTACAGGGGAAAATCAATGGATTGTGAGAAATCTGAGAGAAGCTAATTCATATTGGAACATCAGAATACCTCAAGATTTCATCAAGAAGGATGTAGATGTGGGAAAGCTGGTGGTGGTTTGATGCCAATGCACACCATAAGGCAGTCAGCAAATCGCGCTTCGAGAGCCAGTGCTTCAGTTGTGATGTTGAAAAAGTTTTACTCCGGCCTTTATTTGTTATTAATACACTTTAATGTAAGATTTTCACTATATAAGGTTTTCAAAACCGACACGTTTTGTTATAATGGATCATTAAGCGCTTTCTATTTTTAAATTCAAATGAAACATACTATGTGTGAGGTATCATCGATTTTGTTTGGCCTGATAACTTCAACAATTGCGAAACTAGCCACACCAATGCTCAATCCCTAAAGAGATGGAATGGAATCAAAGGATGTAGCCTTGTCAGGATCACCCTGTGCTACCCTGACAAGCTGGCGCCGAAGAAATATCTGGCGATGACCAGGAAAAAACCTTCGCTTAACAGTAGGATTTCAGACTGGACACTGTCAACTAAGAAAACACCTCCATAATAGGGGGCTAGTGGACACACCTCTATGCAGGATGTGTGAACAGGAAGATGAAACTGTCAAGCATGTCCTATGCGAGTGTCCGGACTTATCGTCAATTAGAGAGTGTGTGTTAGGCGAGTCTGGGCCTACAACTGCCGATATAAAGGAGACATCTCCTAGTGATCTGTCCAACTTCCTGGAAAGGACAGGACGGACAGATGGACTTGACTTGAAAAAGCATGCTGAATAAATGACTAATTTGACAGATGTCGCTTCAACAAGATGGCAATCAATTGTAAAGTTTCGAAAGACCCGTTTGGAAGACCTATACAAGAATTTCCTCAAGCAGGAATGATAAATTGATCCCAATTAGTTACAGCCATTTCATGTCTTTATAATATTAGTTACTCCTGGACCTAGTCAGATAGTAACCTATCAAGTGACACTTCTAAATTTGTTGAATACGTGTATTATAGATGTCTTTCAAATAGGAAAGTAATTTAAATCATCAATAATAAGAAATGGTGGGTTTAACTCTACCTGATGGTGGAAAAAAACTCTTTTTTCTGCTAATTGAATTTTATGAGTAAAGAGAGTTGTTTAGAAATCTTTTTCATTCTATTCTGTTGCTCAAAATACCCCATTCGTGCTTCATCTCAGTTTCTAAAACGCAAAATTGAACGTGGAGAACAATAATTATTCCACGAAACATTATATTCGCGGTATGCAGACATAATTAATTATTCTGGTAATAACTAGTCTTCCGGTCTATACTTGAACAATACACTTCATCTATCGATGCAGTATGCAGTACATTCCTCTCAGATAGTTTACGATTGTTACGAAAACAAAATAAAAGTATAATAAGTTGTAGAACAACTAGACGTTTGTTTGTTTCAGCTGGAATGCTGAAGTAGTATCAAATCAAAAGTGATTTATGTTCAGTGGAATCTCCCAGGCCAGTGGTGTTGAAATATATAAAGTATGATAGTTACCTAGTCAATTTAGAATCTCAATGGTAGGTTGCGACTGAGTAGTCGCTTATCAAAGTATTTTTTTGGATTAAGGATATCATTTTCTGCTTGTTTCATCAATTTTTTTTATAATCACTTTCAAAAGCTGTGATAGTTTTATGTGAAATGCTCACTGTCAACAGTACATGTCTATCGCCTGCGTGAGAGAAAGGGAAGCCAGACAGACTGACGCCGTTACCCGTTACGTAACGGAGCGGTTTACCCTTCCATAAAAAGTTAGTACTTCAAAAATAATGGTGAATATTGGTTTATCATTATTATCATGAATAGGAGTAAAATTATTGAGAAACTCCAATATACAGCGGAAGTTTTAACAATAAATAGTAAAGAAATTTAAGACAATGAAGTATTTTAATAATTGTTTCGTTTTATCTTAAGGATATGAATAATATTCAACTTCATTGGGAATGTCAAAACAACTTTTTTTAGTATTCATAAATTGCGTTGCTTTACTGCAAGGTTAATTCACTCAGTACCAGGTATAGAAATGGAAACCCTTGTTGTTAATTGCGTCCAACGTGTTTTTGCTTCTTGTAGATTTCTCCTTATTTAACCCTATTTCTACCAATCACGAAATTAAAAAAAGACAACTTGTTCAATTTTCAAGGTTATAACTTCCATCAGCTAGAAATGTTTCTGTCAGATGTTTGAAAAGTCCAACCAACTTTGAAAAATATTAATTTCAGGTGTTTTCCTCATCCGAGAACATGAGTTGATGTTGATGAAAAGTAGTTTTTTGTCTTCCAACTTCCTTTTAACATATGGAATATGGATATCTTCTTGGAAATCAAAACGTATTTCAAAACTGTTCTTGTTTCCAAAGCTACTAAAACTAATTTTCCCCTGACTATTTCCTTCAAACTGATAAAAAACGATGAAAATTTGAAAGCTAGTCTACCAAAACAGAGTTTCACACCTGAAATTAACATCTAGGGGTCATTATTCTTGAATCATACGTCATGGCCTAATCATGCATCACAATTTCAATTAGTGTCACTGTCCTGATAAAACTGAATCAATGGAATCAAATATGATTGTGAGTAAATATTGAAACTTTCTATAAATACTTCTTCATTCACAAGTTTATAATTATCATGATTATGGATATGATGTTGACTAGACCCTAACTCTACTGAACTGAAATGAATATATAACCTTCAGAAGTTGGTAAGATGGCACGGTAAACTTCCCTTACATCTCGACTCAAACAATTAATTCACAACAGACCGAAAAATCCAAGAAACAATGGTCGCATGGATATACAAGTGCACAGACATAATGAGCCTGACAGTATACTATAGTAAGGCAATAGAAATTCAGAAATACAGAGTCAATTTGAACCGAAAGGAAGGGGGAACTAACATGAACAAAGTAGGGCTACCTGCAGTGAACTGCACTCGTATAATACCGATTAATCCAACCAAAATAAGCAAATGTCCTCATCCATCACTGAGAAGACCCGAACCTTTAACAATATAGTATGTGCTTAAAAAACAAGCAGATCATTTTTGATAGAAGCTACCTTAGTTGTAGGTAGGTACACAATTCTGTAGATCACGACCAACAAACCCAGAATATAAGATTGACATAGTCATTTCCGAACGGAAAAGTTCACACTCTCAGACATGTTTTTCCTATTATTATTGTCTGCTAGATGTTGAAATTTTATTAAATTTCCGAATATTGTTTTTGGTTGTAATTTTTGGGTTCGTTTCTCGTTTCAAAAGTGATGAAAGGGGGGAATGTATACTTCATTAATTAATCAGGTTGATGAAATATCAAAACCGTATCTGTATTGTTGAGTAGATGCAGTGTTATAAGTTTCTCAACTTTTAACCATCCTGATTCTTGCACGACTCAGGATATATGACCATATTTCCGGATAGTTAAACGAGAAACGTAGACAGCTAATCTGAATATTCTGTAGTTGAAAACCATCCGATTGTCTCAAAGCAGATCCATTAACAGCTGCCTGAGTTAGTTATAAGAAGTTTGGTTCACATAGCTGACATGTTTAGTGAAGCGAAGTTCTAGATCAAACCATAATTCTAAGTTTTTTATATCGGTCACGAAGGGAATGATTTCATTTTTGGTGCTGAGTTGAAAAGTGGACTTGGTGAGCTCTCCGTTTTTCTTAGGTACAAATATCATTATTGAAGATTTATTAAGATTGAGCTTATGGGCTGTAGAAATGCCAAAGATGGCTTGAAGATCGTTATTAATATATTACTGAGCAGATGTCGAATTACGAGGCGGAAAAGACAAATATAACTGCGTGTCGTCGACATAGTGTTGTATATTGCATTTTTTCACTAACATATGAAAATCTCAGGTATACAAGCTAAAAAGCGAAGGTCCAAGGAAAGATCCTTGTGGCACTCACTTTCAAACTGGTAGAGCATCCGATACAACTTCATCCACAAGTACTACTCTGAGTACGATTCTTCTGACAGTGAGTGACACTGCATTACGAGAAAAACATAGTAGACAAGTTTGTCACACAATATCTCGTGATCAAGAGTGTCAAAGGTCTTGCTATAATCCGAAAGTACCAAATAGATCAAGTTCTCATCATCTACAACTTTGAAAAAATCGTCGGTAATACAAACGTTCATTATTATTATTATTGTCAATATGTAGAGTCTATGAATAAATTATTCAGGTATCAGCTAAAAATGTTTTCAGAGAATCTGATTTTGAAATCAACAAGAAATCGAAAATGAGTTCTTAAAACTACCCAGTTCTGCGTACTCCACTGGGGTATCTTGGATATGCCGGGTGTAAAGCCTCAGGCACACACTGACGTGGCGGCAACTTGGAATGCGGTCCGGCGCTGCTACATTCCTCTACTTCACCAGCCTTCTTTAACTTTGACTTCACTCGACGACTTCGTCATAAACCCAAATCATCTTCCGTCATTACCACTGTTCTAGTATTTTAAAGATTTACTTGCACGATTCTGAACAGTCAGATAATAACCATTGTTGATAATAGTAATAATAATAATAAGCATTGCTTTTTATTGCCCTACACTTTCCCATTCACAGGACAGTATTGCCGAATAACAAATAAAAATTGTTCTTATATACATAAAATACACACATCGGAAAAGTCTAGGGATATTTTTATAACATACTAAATATCATAAAAATAAATGCATGAGGTCGTTTAATTTCGATTAAATTGGTACACTCGACCACCCTGTAGATTTCTATGGGTTGAACAAAGCCTGCAAAAACGGTAACTAAT
>NW_019292483.1:25827-36173 GCF_000500325.1 Leptinotarsa decemlineata | reverse complement strand
TCGGTATAGTTTTCGACTCTGAACGAGGTGACTACAACTCTGTCACCGAGTTGGAACCCGTTCAGCAAAAAGCTCAGATAAAAGCCGCAGAGATCACCTTACTTCTGCGGAAACACAAGGATAAGCCAATGCATGGGGTCTTCTTCAATAACATTGGAGACCTTGGCTTATCAAAGCGTCTGACCTTCGCTTTCCTCAGGTCGAGTGGGCTGAAGTCGGAAACTGAGGGGTTCATCATGGCTTGCCAGGATGGCAATCCGGGGGATATTGAATCCGTTGTGGGGAACAAGAAGTGCCGAATTTATTGGAACTATTAGTTCCCCACCCTAAGGCTCATATGAACTAATAAGCCTGATGTGGTCCTTCTCGACCACCAGAGCAAAACGATATTTGTCCTGGAGTTTTCAGCTCCTGGCGAGACGAATATCATCAGAAAAGAGGAAGGAAAACGGATAAAATATCAAGATTTTCTCTTCGAACTCCGTAGACTCTATCTAGATCACTCTGTCAAGATGGTTTTTCTGATTATTGGAGTCCTTGGTGGAATGATGTCCTCTCTACTCTCGAATCTTAAAATCATACCGGCTTGCCGCACTAAGGTAGAAATCTTAGCCGCACAGATGCAGAAGGCTGTCATTCTTGGCTCACTGTGCTTGCTCAGGGCACATGATTCTCGGACCCAATGATCACTTACCCCACGGTGTGGGGGGTGTTAATTGGTTGATAATGCTGGCGCGCCCTCCCGAATGTATCAGGGCTTCGGTGGGCCTGACCAGCGCACACTACGGTGAAAAAACACTTATAATAATATTAATAATAATACATCTTCATTCACCATAAAAATAGAAATGGAATAGACAAAAATAAAATAAAACGGTATACAGGAACAAAAACAAAAAAAAAAACATTCAGTATATGGTGAATAGGCGGAGTATCAGTCAAGGCTGTTTTTCAAGTCAACCTGGGAGAAACTATAATTTAATAATATGAACCCCAGTCGAGTTAACAATATAAAAAAATAGTTATTGCTTCACTTTAGAATATTCATTTCAGAAATGCCAAGGTCGGGAACGGACAAGAGGCTAATGAGTTAAATAAGTTCAGTCTTCTTTTAAAGTTTACGATGGTGTATGATCGAAATTCGCAGGGTAGTTGATTATAATATTTGGGTGCATTATACGAGAAGCAGTGGGTGAAGATTGAAGATTTGTATTTGGGGATGACTAGAACTGAACTGTTCCTTGTAGTAAAGTTATTAATCATAGAGATTGTTTTAACCTTTTTAGTAAGTAATCAGGTTGTTGAGTAATCAAAACTTTATGTATGTTGGTAAGAAGGTGTAGGGTTCTAAGTTTCTCAACATTTGACCATCCTGATTCTTGCATATATGGTCATATTTCCGAATACCAAACGAGAAACGTAGACAGCTATTCTGAATACGCTGTAGTGGGAGAGCATCCGATTTTTTTAAAGCAGGTCCATAAATACTGTCGCAATAGGAAATTTTTGACATTATCAGTGACTCGCATAGTTTAAGTTTTAAGTTTGTGTTAAGCAAATCACTATTAGGAAAAAGCTGTCTGAGAACGTGATGAGAACATTGTTTCAGATAGCTGACATGTTTAGTAAAGCGAAGATCCAGATCAAACCTCAACCCTAAATTTTGTATCTCGTCCACGGAGGGAAGTATATCGTTTTCGATGCGAATTCGAAAAGTAGAGTTGGTGAGCTCTCTGTTCTTCTTAGCTCAGAACATAATAATTGCGGATTTGTCAGAATTGAGCTTGAGCTTATGGGCAGTAGAAATGTCAAAGATGGCTTGGAGATCGTTATTAATATAAGACAGAGCAGATGTATTCTCGCCAGGCGAAAAAGAGAAATATAACTGCGTGTCGTCTGCATAGTGATGTGTATTGCATTTTTTACGGACAGATAAAAGTCACAAATATACAACCTAAAAGGCAAGGGCCCAAGGATAGATCCTTGTGGCACTCCCTTTAATACCGGTAGAGCTTCTGAAATAACTTCATCCACAACAACTATTTGAGTACGATTCTTCAAATAGTTTTCTAAGAGAGACACTGTTTTCCGAGAAAAACCGAAGTAGACAAGTTTGTCACACAATATCTCATGATCTAGAGTGCCAAATGCCTTGCT
The DNA here is from genome assembly GCF_000500325.1 of Leptinotarsa decemlineata. NCBI lineage: Eukaryota > Metazoa > Arthropoda > Insecta > Coleoptera > Chrysomelidae > Leptinotarsa > Leptinotarsa decemlineata. Next base: position 34,016 of record NW_019292483.1, on the reverse strand, counting down.
GTTATCTAGAAGTATTAAAGAGGTCAAATTTTGTTCATCTGCAGCTTGAAAAATATCTTCTGTAATTGACAGAAGAGCCGTGGTGATACTATGCTGAGGTCTGAATCCTGATTGTACAGATGTTACAATATGATTTTCATTGGCGTACTCATTAATCTGATTTTTCATAATCGATTCCACTACTTTAGAGAGATACGGTAGAATTGTAATTGGTCTTAGGTCCGAAAGGATAGTAGGTGAGTTACACTTAGCCAGAGGGATAACCTATCCATCCTTTCAACATTTTTTAAATTGGCAACTGGTAATGATAAAGTTTATGAGAAAGGTGAAGTGATTTATCAAAAAAGAGTCAATGAGATTGATCATTTTGAGGGATATCCTGTCATTACCTCATATTATGTAGTTAAATGTCGAAGTATTCAGGCAAGTATTGAAAGTTCCGCCAGTTTGTAGTAGTTGAAGATATTGAATTATATTCTAGGGTTGTGAAGCATTTGTTAGGAGCCCTTTCCATTTAATTTTTTTTCCAGATGGCGCCCAGCCGCCATCTTGAGAGTTTCATCTGTCAACTTCACTTCAAAATGAAGTATTCAAGCATTGATTTCATTATCGCAAATTTCAATTTTTTTGAGTTGACCCGTTCAAAAAATAAAAGGGGGGGACATTAAAGAAATACCCTGTATGAATGAAACTACGAGGTTATTTGAGAAAACGGAACTTCAATCTTGTAACTCAACTTATTCCAATACCTGTTCTGTGTTTTTGATCCTCACAAGGATTATGTTCACAACGTTTCGGCCAAGTCTCATTTGCCATCTTCCGGTTGTGTCTGGAGTTTAGAACTAGTTCTAGTTCTTCTCACTACTCAATTCGTCGTTCAATGTAAAGGTTAACACTAATTCGTTTATTTTTTTTTTCAGATGGTGAATATCTCTTCGCAGAACCAGAAAGCAAGCTTTCGAAATATGCCCCAAAAAGTTGGCGGTCCTCTCATAGCCATGGACTCGACGCCAACGGTCGTCCAGCCCTCGCCTTCTACTTCCGTGTCCAGTTTTACGTGGACAGCCCGTTGCTGCTCAGAGATGAGACGACGAGACACCATTACTACCTTCAGTTGCGCCTCAATGCAGCCTCTGGGGCGGCAGGCGATCACTCTACCCATCTGGCCGGTCTCACCCTGCAGGCGGACTTGGGGGACCACGACGAGAACACCACATTCCGACCGGAGGATTACGTCCCGCCCAACATGCGGGGCCCTGCGGCCCTTAGGATTATCGAGGCAGCGCACAGGACCCACAGGGGCCTGTCGAAAAGTGAAGCGCGGGCGAGGTTCATAGCAGAGGCGTGTCTGCTACAGGAACCAGTTAATGCTCACATATTTAGGTAAATGGCTGGTAAATTGTATACTTAAAATAGCCATCCATTCAGTTTGAAATTTCGGTTGGTATAAATCCTTGAGGGTATCATTAGAGACAACCTCCCTGTTATGTTAATGCTTTTTTTAACCTCAAATGTTCAACCAAACTACCTGAAACTTGATTGATTTATTGGAAAAATTAAGGCAGCCATGTGTTTGATAGGAAATTAGAGCAAACTTGTAAAAATTCAATGTGCTACCATACATGTCACAAATTAAAATACACACATCGCCAAAATTCTTGGACCCCCTTATGTTCGTCTAAATCGATTGATTGATTAATAGCACTTTATTTCCAACAGGCATTCACCCAATTACAGGAAATGTACAAAGGTGTTGATGAAAATATATGCAAAACAGTATAATTAGTTTAAAAAAAAGATTGCTACAACTAAAAGAAAAATAAGTAGAAATAGAAATATATCACAAGAAGCGAAAAGAAAAGGTGAACACAGTAAAAAGGTTCTAGTGAGAATACATTTTAAAATAAAACTTTGAGAACTGTGATTAATATCGCACATATCACTTATTGAATTATAGTTGTTACAAAGTATTGACTTTGGAGCTTTCAAACTGTTATTTGTTCTGACAAGATCACAGCAAAATTTCGTTTGGTATCTGGAATTAAGGCGTGGGGTGCGGAAGTTGATCATTTGTAAAAGAGGGGCACACGAGATCTTATTGTTTAGCAGTTTGTGAAGAAAGGAGATTGTGACAAAAAGTCGTCGTGTATTCAGAAATATTACATTAAATTGATTCAGAAGGATAGAATAGTCGGTTCCCCTCTGAGGATATATTCCTGTGACCTTGAAAGACAGATATTTAAAAAAAAAATTTTTAACAGCATCAATGTGATGTATGTGGCAATTGTAAATTGGATACCATATTAACACGACGTATTCTAGTTTAGACTTCACATAGGCATTAAACAGTGTTATAATCGTATCAATGTTCTTGAATTCTTTGGTACTCCTTATAATAGAGCCCAACATTCGATTCACTGCTAAAATAGCCTGGTCTATATGGAAAGTGAAAGTGAATTTATAATCAAAAGTGATTCCAAGATCTGTCATCTCATTTACTCGACTAACTGGAATGCTGTCAATAACATAAGAAAATTCTATCATATTCTTTTTTCTAGAAAATTATAAAATGTAACATTTCGATATGTTCAAACGTAAATGGTTCTTGGAACAGCAGTCGAATACTAAATCGATTTCATTTTGTAAAATTAAGCAGTCTTCATAATTGTCAATTACTTTGTATAGCTTTAGATCATCAGCGTAGAAGTTTTGCCACGTCATCAATGAAAAGCTGAAATAAAAGAGGCACTAAATGAGACTCTATTATCATAAGTCAAGAAGTGTATTACAAAGTACATTTAATTCGGTTATGTAACCAACGCAAATCGGCTGAATTTAATTTTAACTGAACAAAAAAAAAATACAAACGAAAAATAGTGCATAATAAATTGATCACCAGAATCTGAAATGTAGAAGAAAGCCATTTTAGAGCGAAATCAAAAATGCATTAAGATTCAGTGTGTCCTCCCCCGTTCTGTAATAAGGTGTTAACTTGCCTGTGCATGGAAACAATAAAGGCGTTAATGGTATCCATTGGGATCTTGTTCCATTCTACTTGGGCCGCGAGTGTGAGTTCCGGGAGGGTGCTAGGATGATTAACTCTGTTTGAGATTGCTCGTTTAACGAAATATCACATGTTCTCCATGGGATTCATGTCTGGTGAATTTGCTGGCCACGGTAATCTTAGAATATTCTCAATCCCTAGGGCATTTTGTTCTCTTCTCGTGCGATGGGGCCTAAGCATTGTCCATGAAAATGAAAACATAGACAATGCATTAAATTTTAAAGAACATGTATCTCATTTGAGTAAAATAGTATCTAGTGGATGTTATGCTATTAGAGTGATATCAAATGAACTAGGGTACACTACACCTAGAATGGCTTACTTTGCATTGATCGAATCTCATATTCGCTATGGAATAGTTTTCTGGAGCCATTGTAGTGTACTGTTACAGAATACGATATTTGTGCTACAGAAGAGGTGTTTGAGATACCTTACAAAGTCTAAGCCGAGATATCACTGCAAGCCTTTATTCATAAGATGCAAAATATTAACTGTCACCTGTTTATACATAGTAACAGTATGCTCAATTCATTAAAATAAAACTATCATGTACACTCCCGGAACAAATTGTCACAACACCAGACAGAATCATATGCTTTACTTACCTATTCCAAAATTCACCTTGACTCAGCATTCTCTGATTTATGAAAGTATTAAAGTATATAATCACCTTCCTACCATTCTAAAAAATGGCACAGATATCAAAAAGTTCCGAAATTTACTTAAAGATCATTCATTCAAAAAAGCTTATTATTCGTTCCATGAATTCTACCATGATAACCTATAATGTTCACCTAAACTCATCTGTCTTCTTAATGTTTTATTTGTGAAATTACTATGTTTGTATTTTCTATATTTTATGTCATGTATTGTATTTTGTATTTTTTATATTTTATGACTTTCATTTGATTTTTTTACAAGACTTTGTCAATAAGATACTAATCTTCCGACAATAAAACATATTGATTGATTGAACATTCCAAATGAGTTTCACAAATATAAATATTTTTTCCAGGTTAAGGGCTGCCAAATCTGAACAAGCTCCAGGGTCGATTCTCTTAGCTGTATGTCCTAGAGGATTGAAAGTAAGCCCCGAAAACAATCCTCCTTCTATATTTCTTTGGATTAATATAGCGAAATTAAGTTTTGAACGGAAGAAATTCGAAATACGTACCAATCACGAAAAACTCACTCTATATACAACCAGCGATGAGAAGAGTCGTTTGCTCTTGGGCCTGTGCAGAGCTGCACATCAATTCAATATGGCTGTGACGCCACGTCTCAATGAAATGAAACGTGTAGAAGAAGAACGACAACGATGGGATGGTGATCAGCGAGTATCGGTTATCAGTTCCACGTCTTCAAATACCACTTCAGGAATTGTCAGTGATCGGGTTCATTCTGAAGACGAGCTCGAGATCATGATTACCAGTCCGCCAGCTCCGTCAACAGAGAGTTTGGCTCTAGCACACCTGCTGGACAGTGCGCCTGCTAGCAGCCGAACTTCTGCAGCATCTGCAACCGCAACTTTTGCAACGCTTCCTCTTGAAGAAGAAGTAGAGGAGAAGCCTACGTTGAGCGAAAGTTCTACAAAAACTACGAGTGGAAAATGCGCAGGATCACAGTGTAGCTCTTCCTGTAGCACCATAGTTGTCACTCCAGTACAAAACAGTGAGTTTAACTTGCATTTTATGTGTTTTATGTAGGTATTCTCTATTCATCCATGAAATTTTGTTCCTTTATCCTGCCACCCTTTTTTTAGTTCCCTGTGGCCCAGCTTTTATCGATTATCTGGCTTCCATTTCAAAACTTTTTGAAGTATATGACTGTATAACCTTCTTATAGGTCTATAACATTTCAAAAAAATAATGAGTGTTTTTTTTGTTGGTATCTTTTTGGCAACACTGCTTTTGACAGGTCGCGCGGGAATCGTGTTTTGTGTCATTGTCAAACTTATTCAGTTTGGTCTATCATTTAACCTTGAAATTATTGAATTTTATTATCAAAATTCATGCTCGGTAAAGAAAGTGCATCGTGCACTTCTTCCAATTTATGGGCAGTTTCTTCGGCCTACTGAGGGAGCTATTCGGAAGCTTGTGACTAAATTTCGAACCCAGTTTACATTATTGGACATTAAACCACTAAGACGCATATGTAGAGTGAGGACCGAATAAAATATTACGTCTGTATCCGCCAGTGTTCGTAATAATCGTGAAATGTCGATTCGCCGCCCGCCGCCGTTCGCAGCGAACGGGCCTCTGTTATTCCACTACGGGGAAAATTTTGCGAAAGTATTTGGGTGTAAAACTTTATAAGATACAGCTTGTGTAAGAATTGAAGTCACACGACCTCCCACAACGTCTAACATTTGGTGAATGGGCGCTGGCAAAGTTGCAGGAAGATCCACATTTTCATTGAAAAATTGTGTTCAGCGACAAGCCTCATTTCTGTTTGAATGGATACGTTAACAAGCAAAATTGCCGTATCTGAAGTGAATACCAGCCACAAGCATTGCAAGAGCTACCGATGCATCCCGAAAAAGTCACTGTTTGGTGTGGATTATGGGTCGGTGCCATCATCGGGCCGTACTCCTTCAAAGACGACAATGTCAGGAACGTTACTGTGAATGGCGAGCGCTACCGTGTGATGATTGACGACATTTTGTTGCCCAAAATGGATGAATTGGACATGCCTGACATGTGGTTTCAACAACACGGTGCCACATGCCACACAGCACGCGAAACAATGGCCCAATTAAGAACCGCCTTCGGTGAACAGTTTATCTCACGTTTGGGGCCCGTCTATTGGCCGCCTAGATCGTGTGATTTAACGCCTTTGGATTATTTCATGTGGTGTCATGTTAAGGCTCATGAATACAGGGATAAACCTGCAACGACTGACGCTCTGGAAGCGAATATTGAAGCATTTATACGTGAAATACCGGCCGATATGTTAGAGAGAGTGTGCCAAAATTGGACCTTGCGCATTTCGGATCTGATTGTGGGAAGATATCCATCATGCAAAAGTGTTAGTCACACATTAGATTCGGATTCAGACTATGTAACTCTGCCGTCATCTTATCAAGGATATATTCCAGTGCCGCCAGCGAGGATAGATAGCGTCGAAGAACGTTTCAGACCGCCACCTCCCCCATATGGTGCTCAGTTGAACAAATTGCCGATAACAGAAAGTACTTGCCCAGAATATGATGATGACAACTCTATATCAGAGTCTTTGATGAGAAGTCCTCCACCATATCCCGATAATCCGACGCCAGTTCCTCCGCCAATGTATCCGTACGAAGAAGCGGGAGCTAGATTCATTACCGCAAGGCCGCTTAGTGCTCTAACTGCCCGTGCAAGTACCGTCAGTAATACTTCGACTCCAAGTTACTCAATTCCGAAGATACTACCTCCAATTCCACCTAAAATTCCAAAACCTCCCAAAATTTCTAGACCACCACCTCAAAAACTGAATACCATCGTTTCTCCTAGTAATTACCTCGACGTAGCAGCAAGTAAGGCAAGTGTATTAGTTCCCTGTACCTTTCTTCCTCCTCCTCCGCCAGCACCTAGACAACCACCACCACCTCCTCCACCTGCTCTAGCAACTGTGTATACCAGTCAGCTGTCTAGATCGCAAATTGAACAGTATCAGCAGCAAATGTATAGTGACGTGGATTTTGTCGTGTTTCCTCTGAAAGAACCTGCCATAAGCAAACAGGAGTACTTGGAAGCTAAACAGGGGTCGCTACTGGCGGCTCTAGCTCACCAACCAGTTTTCTACCGAAGCACGCCTTACCTAGGAAGATACGCGTCAAGTCAGAATCTGTCTGAGACATATCTTCAGTTACCTGTTTATGGTGCTCCTAGCATTGCGTCTACTGGAAGTCTGGATCCTCCACCGCCTTTACCTCCGAATCGTCCTGCAAGATTCATACGAACCAGATCCGATGACAATATTTTGAATTCACTGGATACAGCGCAGCCCCCAAAGTTCAGAAGGCTGCCTCCACCTCCACCGCCCATTCCGGAGAATCAGTCTTCTCATCTGGAGGTGCACAATCCCCCGTTGAGCGATTCCAAGAGAAGTGTTAGTGAAAAGACTTTGAATGGCACTCTTACTGAGAGAGCGTCGGCTCTGGATATCCGCACACTTCGGGAAAAAAGTAAGAAAATGGACTTGCCGTTGATATCAGCGTTATGCAACGACAGGTCGCTTATAAAACAAACAAAGGCATTTGTTATTCCTAAACACTCGAGTGATGTGATTGCGCGGCATTCAGTGAGTTCATCGGTATCGAAGTATCCTGTTACTGGGTTGAGTAGTACCATTAATAAAACCAGCAGGAAGGCGTCTTCCATCAGCCATAGGCATCCTAGCGATAAGTTGCCTGAAATACCTCGGGCTACTCCTAACAACTATGTGTTTACTGATTCACGTGTTAAACACAAAACTATGCAATCTCATTCGTGAGTGTGCGGACTGAAAACATTCCAGTGTAAGAGTAAATTAAATATCATTTTGTTTCACTCAGGGTGCCATCATTGCAATATATTTTATAACCGGGAACCGATTTTTGGCTGATAGCAATTCCTCATTCGGAATGTCGAACCTCAGCCATTCCTGTTTGTACATAAAAGCTGTGTTGTATAATGCACGAATGATTTACAGATTATTAGCAATAGTGTATACAGTTGCTCAACTTTTATAATTAAAATACTGATAGTTTTAATATTGTTCAATGTTTTTATTTATTATCTGAATCGAAATTGAAGAAGCTTCAGATGTATGATGCAGCCATCATACACGAATAAAAGAAAAGAAGTTACACTGAATTTTTTATTATCACACCTCCAAAAGAGTTTCATAAAATTTCAGTTATAAACAAAACTTAGTACAGTTTCATGTCACTAATTTCGATACCCAAATCATGATAAAAACCAAGTATTAAAAAACTGTTGTCTATAACTATACAGGGTGTAACTAAATAAGTGTAAAACCTTTAAGGAGGTGATTCCTCATCGAAAAAAAGATAGGATCTTTCATATAAAGAAATTTCATTGGAGCATCCCTTGATAAGATACAGCCCCTTAAAAGGGGTACATAAAATTTGTATGACAAT
>NW_019292483.1:0-10520 GCF_000500325.1 Leptinotarsa decemlineata | reverse complement strand
ACGTAACGATAGGAACTACATTTGTAAGTAACTATGTTCGGAAATGGAATGTGTCCGATGAGGAAAGTTGTTCAGACCATCGACACATAAACTTTGAAATCGGAGGGATTCAGACCTCGATCCTAACATATCAAAATCCCCGGAAAACAAACTGGGGAGCCTATACGGTGGACCTGGAAACCTGTTTAGACCGCATGGATTTTGACATCAGAGATTCCATTGACCTAGAGTTGGCAGCAGATCGATTACAGGGAGCTATCATCTCTACGTACAACGAACATTGTCCCATAGTAAATCAGAGATCTAACAGGAATGTGCCCTGGTGGAATGGAGATCTGGCAAGGATGAGACGAAAAACTAGAAAAGCCTTCAAAGGCGCAAGGAAATCAGATTCATGGGACCAATACAGAAGAGCCCTAACTGAGTATAACAAAGTCCTGAGAAAAACCAAGAGAGATACGTGGAGAAGGCAATGTGAGGAGGTCGAACAGACCCAAGCATGTGCCAGGCTCTACAAAATACTCTCGAAGGGACCTCAGGTCTCAATAAATAATTTGAAAATAAATACGGGGGAGTATACAAAAACCGGAGAAGAGACTATCAGAGAGCTTTTCCTGGTACACTTTCCCGGGTCAAAAATTACAAATCTAATACCGGAGTCCTGGGCGAATTCAGAACTGGAGACCCCGAAAAGGGCATCCAGGGAGGACTGGCAAATGACAAAGAAGGTGATAGATACGGAGAAAATCAAATGGGCTATAAACTCATTTCAACCCACATCAGTCGCCGGGACCGGATGGCATATACCCAGTAATGCTTCAAAAGGGACCGGAAGTACTGTTCAAAAAATTGTGTATAATTCCCAGGGCAAGCTTAGCACTGGGACACATACCAAAAATTTGGAGACTGATCAGGGCCACCTTCATTCCGAAACCTGGGAAAATTGGACAGGGCTCGGCGAAGGCTTTGAGGCCAATTAGTCTCATGTCATTTGCGTTGAAAACACTAGAAAAACTACTTGACATGCATATTAGGGACATAACACTGGCTATCAGACCATTACATCGAGACCAATATGCATACAGGTCAGGTATGTCAACAGAAACGGCTCTATGTCGGGTAACAGAAAAAGTAGAATATACCTATAAAAACAAGGAAGTAATCTCAGCTGCTTTCTTGGACATTGAGGGCGCATTTGATAATACGTCGTTAGAATCAATCATCCAGGCGTCGAGGAGAAGAGGGATCGACAAGACAAGCTGCAGTTGGATAGACTGCATGCTTAGGGAAAGATTAGTATATACAACCATTATGGGGGAAACAGTCGTGGCACAGGTAGCAAGGGGCTGTCCACAGGGGGGGGTTCTATCCCCTCTGTTATGGAACCTTGTAATGGACGAGTTACTATGTCTCCTGGACCGTAATGAGTATAAAGCACCGGGCTATGCAGACGACTTAGTCATCCTAGTCCAGGGTAAATACAATAATTTAGTGAAGGGATGCATGCAGCAGGCCCTGAACATCATAACAAGATGGACCGGAGAGGAAGGGCTCAACATAAGCCCATCTAAATTCACCAAGAGGACTAAAACGGAGGGTCTCGGACCTCTAAAACTTCGAGGTGAAGAAATACAAGTGTCGGGGGAGGTTAAATATCTGGGAGTAATCCTAGATTCCAAACTGATCTGGAACCAACACTTGGACAGGATAAAGAGGAAAGCAGAGGTAGCATTGATGCCAGACGCACCTATGGAAAAACATGGGGACTAAAACCAGACATGGTATATTGGCTATACACGATGGTGGTTAAACCCATGATAACATACGCATCTCTGGTCTGGTGGCCAAAGATGAAGCAGGCGACCACCAGCAACAAACTAGGTAAGGTGTAAAGACTTGCATGTTTGGGAATGACGGGAGCAATGAGAACTACCCCAAAAGCTGAATTGGAGACACTTTTAAATCTACCTCCTTTCCACTTTGTGATAATGGGGGAGGCCAGGATGGGCCAATTCAGACTGGAAAACTCACCGAATTACAAAAGATCGGACCGAACAGAAATTTCGGAACAAGTGGTGGAGCACATAAGCCGTGAAAAGTGGAAGACCATTAGTCATCCCGAAAACATGTTTGGAAAAAACACCTAGTATACAGATGGATCGAAGGCCAAACATGGAACGGGAGCTGGAATATACCGAGCGGATAGAAATCTAAACTACAGCTATCCGCTAGGACTATACACATCCGTATTTCAGGCGGCAGTGTATGCTATCTTGCAGTGTGCAAGGCTTATTAAATTGAGACTTCAAAGAAATGAGCGGATCAATATTTTTACAGACAGCAAGAGCGCAAAACTGGTCTGGGAATGCCATGAAGAACTGAATGAACTTGCAAACAGAAACAAATTAACTTTGTACTAGGTACCGGGGCATTCAGGAATCACAGGTAATGATAAAGCTGATGAATGCGCTGGACGCGGATCATCAACTTCATATATAGGTCCTGAACCAGGTCTGGGAGTATCAAAATCATTGGTACGAAACCAGATTAGAATATGGACCAATAAGAAGCACACAGAGTACTGGACAAAAGTACCTGGCAACGAACACAGTAGAACCTTCATTGAGGAACCGTCCGAGAAAAAAACCGAAGAACTACTACTTCAATGTAGTAGGGATCGGCTCAAAATAATTACAGGGTTACTAACCGGTCATTGTCCGCTCAGAGAACTCCTGAATAAAATGGGGCTGTACAATGGAGACCTCAGCTGCAGATTATGCAACGAAGGGATAGAAACAGCTCTACACATCTTATGCGAATGTGAGGCACTGAATCACAAGAGGCAGGCAATATATGGACGTACAAAGTTACGCCCAGAAGAATATGACGAACATCCAACACAGAACCTGTACAAACTAGTACAGGGAACGAGACTGATGTGGGTGTCGTGAGAAGATTGGAGAACAAACGCAATAAGCCCAAGAGGCTGCAGTGTTTCCTGGAGACTTGGATTGAATGGACGAGTCAGACAGCTCCCAAGGTACAAAAAAAACCTCATTTACAAAGTTACGGCCCTTCAAAGTTCAGAAAAGGGCGACTTTTCAGCCTTCTTTTTCAAAACATGAACTATTTAAAAATATAAGCATTTATTCACTAGCTTTACACCTTATTCCTCCTTAATTAACACTTTTCAATTCAACAATCAACTTTTTTCTTATAAAAAACTTGATTCAAAAACGAATGTTTGCATCAGTCTTACCAACTATGTCATCAACCCTAAAAACTCAAAATACAGATATGTAACCAAAAACCAGCTCCATAGCATCGACGTTTGGCCAGCAAACCCTCATGCCACACACGGTCAAAGACCTTAGAAATATGAAGTGTTATTCCAAAAATATGGATGACATACGATAGAAGGTCGACTGTTGATCTCTGTTTCCGAAAGCCATATTGATGATCGCTCAAGATGTTGAAGCCTTCCAAATGTTTGCCTCTTCAGTACCAATCTGGATAACATTACAAGATGAAGAACTCAATTTATACAGAAAATTATGATTTTATGTCACGAATGAGTTGAATCAACTAATTTCATCGATGACATTACCTAATGACATTCATTCGCTTAATTGATTTAATGTCAGCCATAGGAATCTGGTTTAAATTGAAATGGGTATATTTTTGGTAGAGAATGATTTTTGAGAGAGATTGATTTTTGAGAATGAAATATTTTGGCTTTCTACTTCTCCATCTTTATACAAAATATGAGAATCTTCCACAGAAAGGCAGAAACAATCATTTCAGAATAAACTGTTTTTGAGAATCATCCATCAGAATATATCCCAACTTTTTGAGGTATTTACAGATATTAACTTAGAAGTGAATTATATGAAATCATAAATATTTTGAAATAGGTAATTTCAACTGATCGTAGAGTCATCAGGATTTTTACAGCAGTTTTTTTGTTATAGTTTTGCCTGAAAAATCATAAAGAGGCAAAATCATAGAAATCACAAAATAAGCAGAATCATAAAAAGCATCCAAGCAAAAAAAGTCAAAAGCATAAGAACCAATGAAAATATAATAGCCATTAATAGTATAAAAACAAGTACGTGAATCGCTCTTTCGCATAAGTTCCGCTCTTACTAGAGCGCCTTAAGGATTTTCCTGTAGTGCTTGTGTTTTGTCTTGAAAAAAAACATGCATAAAAACAGGAATAAATTGAACACAATGAGAAGATCGTTTTGGACGTGTCTGGCTGTACTGTAAAGGATAGGTGTGAGGTGGCTACTCCTGGAGACTGCCGGAATCCCGGATCTCAAGAATCAGAGGAGTCTCTTTGGAGAAGGGGAAAACAAAAGCATCGAGTTTCCTTGATGGTTTTTGAAATAGGATTTCGATCAAGAGTTGTGAGGTTTGATGCAATATACCCTGGGGTGAGACCCTGTATTTTTTTAAGGTGATTGAGATTCCAAGCCAAATTAGTCTACGACGTTTCGATTGTTAGTATCCAGAGTCGTCCTCGGGTGATGACTGGACTAATTCCTCCGAGAGATGACTGTTCTTTCAAGTACTTTCAAGTACTTTCACTTATCTCCGGTTTCTTTTTTTCCACTTCACCGGTTTAGTGGAAGATGACCGTTTGCGGGAGTTGGCCATTTTTTGTTTGATTATGGGTTTCCGTATGTTGCATATCTCCACGCTAGCTTGGCTGAATACATTGTTGGACAATATGTATGCGACTTCTTTGAATTTCCTCCTGAACCAATGTTCTTCACTGTGTATGATCTCAGTTTGCGACCACTCGATGTTATGTGTTGATGGATCCATACATGCTCTGATATTCCTGGTTTACTGGTTTCCCCTCGCTGTGTATGTTTCTTGTGCTCGGCAATGCGAACATTCAATGGCCTCTTAATTTCATCGATATAGGATTTTTTGCACTCACAGGGTATCCGTTAAAGACAATTCTTGAAATCGCAATTTACGTTTGATGGTCTGGTTTTCGTAAGGCTGCTACGGATAATGTTTCCGGATCTGAAGCAGGTTCTGTACTTGGACCCAATTCTTATCCTTTCCGATAATCCTCTGATGTGGGAAAGTGCAAGCACTGGTTGTGATGGCTTCTCCTCCTTGCGAGGCTGTATTTCAGCCAAAGTCTTTTCCACCATCGTTCTGGAATAGCCAGTCCGTTGAAGATCATTCTTTGTGATGTCTAGTTCCTTCTCGAGACCTCCTTTCGTATAACAGAGACCGACAGCACGGTCTAATAGAGTATTGACAATTCTTATTTTGGTCGATTGATGGTGGTTGGATTCGTGGTTCAGATAATGTCCCGTACGAGTGGGATTTCGGTATACAGATGTTTCCCACTTATTGTCGGTCCTCTTCCCTAATACGTCTAAGAATGACAATTTGTTGTGGACTTCCTTCTTCATTGTGAAAGTGACGGAAGGTCTTACGCTGTTAATATGCTTCAGGAAGGCGTCTAGTTCAGTTTTCCCATGGTTCCATATCATGAAGGTGTCGTCAACGTATCTCAACCAGACACGAGGTTTTCCGTAGGCTTCTTCAATGACCAGAGTTCTAAACCACTCAATATATACGTTGGCTATGACTGGTGAAAGTGGCGACCCCATTGGTAGTCCCTCATTTTTTATAAAGAATTCGTCCTTCAGTTGGAAATAACGGTTTCGTACATAGTATCCTAGTAATTCCATAACTACTTATATAGGTGAATTCTATCTTCCAGGTCTCCATCTTCGGATAGCTTCCTCTGTATGATTTGTAGTGCTTCTTCGACCGGAACGTTGATGTAAAGGCTTTCCACGTCGAAACTGATCAGTTGATCTTGCTGTGTGACTCCAATTGTCCCCAGTAGTTCGACAAAATGCCTTGAATTCTTCACAAAAAACGATGTTTTTTCTTGTAATGGTTGTATTATGGGGAGTAAAAATCTAGACAAGTTTTGAGTAGCCGAATCTCTGAAGCTGATGATCGGTCTGAGGGAAACGTCCCCCTCGTGGATTTTGGGTAGTCCATACAAATAAGGGGGCTTACTGTGATGCGATATTATCGATGATCTATTGTTTTCCGAAAAATAGACTTAGTGTATTTTTAAAATCTGGTACAACTTCCTTTCAATTGATGCAGTAGGGTCCCGTACGATCTTCGTGTATTGTCCCTCCTGAAGCACCTCTTCGATCTTCTGTTCGTAGAGAACGGTATCCATCACCACAGTAGCGTTTCCTTTATCTGCAGGTAGGATCTTGATGGTTTTGTCTCTACGTAGTCCGTTTAGAGCTCTACATTCTTCATTACTGATGTTAGATGTTGGAACTGGTTTTCGATCCAGCTTATCTCTGATTTTCCATCTGAATTCTTCTGCCTCGGTCTATTCAATAAGTAAAATGGTGGATTATACTGCAGTAATTATCTCCAAAGTGGGCACAGATGTTGGCGCAATGGCGAAGTTTAGGCCTTTCCTCAACAAAGCTTCCTCTATTCCCGTGAGCAGGCGGGAACTCATGTTGATGACGTTGACATTGGTCCATGATCCTCTTCCAATGTCTCTCTTTTCATTTCTTCAAATCGTTCCGTGGCATCCTGCAACATAGTTGACCTCTTCCAATGGTGATAATTAATTTTAGAACCTTATCAGTGCTCCGCTGGCGCGTTCCAATATGCGCCAATCTCTTCTGGTGAAATCGCCAATCTCTTCTGGGATTGGCGATTTCAGCAGAAAACCTTTGGGTATGATGTTGTTGTCTCTCGCTCTGCACAGAAAACTGAAGTGAGTGTTCAACATTTGTTTGAAGCTGATTGACAATGTTTCATGATGAATTTTATCAGTTCGGACTTCCATTGTCTTATATTATATAAAATGATTTGAAATCCCTGAAAGAAGAGAAAAAAAGGAGAATTAAAAATGAATAGCTGAAAATAATCATATCAAGCAATGGAAGTCCGAACTAATGAAATTCGCCCTGTATTTTGTTTTTTTTTTTCATTGAAGCAACCATTGGAAAGAATAGAAAATTCCAGAACACTGACACTGATTTTTTTATACAGTGACAATTTATGATCAATTGTGATTATTCAGTATTTTTGTTAACTTCTGTAGATGGCGTCCGAATAAGAGCTTTCAATTTGGTAACTCTTTTCAGCATGTATAACTGAATTTCTAATAAAAAATCAAAAACCGATCTGCGACCTTGCCTCCGCCAATCAAGAGCTAGTCCTACTGGGCACAGGCACCGCTTTCTTATTATATTTCAAGAAACGTGGAAGGAAACGGTACATCATCTTTAACGAAGCGGCACTGAATTATCGAAAGATAAAAAATTCAGGGAATACAGGTAATTCCATTATGCATACTATTTTGAACGTTGGTGAATTTATCAAAATTGATTACAATATAAATAGATATTGATAACCTTAGTTTCTCATATTATTTTTGAAGTAATATTTTTGTCCTTAGTTATCATTGTGACTTGATGGAAAATTCCATCAACTCATCAGAAAAATTATTCTTCTACACATTGTTAATATTCTTGGAGAATCTCAACAATAAATTTCAACATTCATAATCTTCGACCTCTGGTCGACTTGATAAACTGATAGGACATGGCAATTCAGTTTTCTTCCAGTATGTGGAATTTATCACTACTGTCAAGACTGTAATCACATTGAATATTTTGTGCAATAAAGCTGGACAGTTGCAATAATTAATTATTTGCCATAAGGAAATGGTTCGCTGGTGCAGTTATCAGTTTTTTCATTCTTAAGGTGAGTATCTATGTGTCTGAAAATCTAGAAATGTGTTATATCATTTTTATAATCCTTTCATCAACGAATCTGCAGATAAAATTTGTTTATTTTTGAATAACAACAAATTTATGGAAACACTCTATTTTATTTTCTAAACGATTATTACTGATATTTATTATTTAGTAATTTGATAAAGGAAGTTTATCCCATGGATTAATGATTTGAGTTTTGAAATGGGAGGAAATGAAAATACGTTGGAGGCAGAATTCAAACAACTGCACTAAGTTTCAAGAAAAACGCAATGACGGCATTTTTCGTTGTTTGAAATACACACCGTATACTACAATCTCCATATGTTTTTCCACTTTCTACTCCTCCATCTTTATACAACAAAATTTGGGAATCATCCAAAGAAAGAAAACAATAAATAATTTTTCAAAGATGTTTAGATCATGCAGAGAAATGAAAATACGTTGGAGGCAGAATTCAAACAACTTGAAAAGCTTATACCACTTGTAAACAATTTTCTGACTTAGAGTACAATCAGCGTATGCCACTGTCAACATTTCTTGTGTTTTTGAGCACTTAATTCAATTTTCACCCGAAATTTAATGTAAATTCTTTGATTTTTTTTCTATAGAAGAAAATTGCCCAACACGCAGAACACATCTAACTTTTATGCCTCTCACCAACAAACTAAACATGCTGAACAGCTGAAACAGTGAACATATGATCAGGACGAGTGTACCAACTGATTCTTTGTACTGGTTAGTCCAGGGAAGCTAACATTTGGTATATAGATGCGTCTTAGGGCTTAGATGTGCACTAAGAAAGGATTTTCAAGTACTCCAACTGAGGCGTCCTCCCGTAGGGATAAAAGGGGCGCGTTTACATATGAAAATTACCTTTTCATCACTGTGTCTACGTACTGCTATATTCGGAAGCTGAAATTATGTATGTCGGTTCGTTATATGTAAAAATCATAGTAAATATTCAATATGTCTACCTTCAGACATTACGCATACGTCTAGACATCGCCGCATTGAGCCACCTATTCGCTCAAATATTCCAGGAGTCTCTCTGATTAACCTGCACGCATCGATGATGCGGTTTCTTGAGTCCTCTACATCGTAAACAGAAGTACGATAAACCAAATGCTGTAAATGGCCCCAAATAGAGAAATCGAGAGGATTGAGATCAGGGGATCGAGCGGGCCAGTTCTGTGGTCCTCCTCGACCTATCCACTGATTTGCATACGTTTCAGTTAAATGCTGAAGTGCTACTTGACTAAAATGGGCGCCCATCATGCATAAAAAACATATCTCTGACGCCCAAAGGAACTTCCTCCAGCACTACTGGATGCACTTCTCTTAAAAATTGAACGTATGCCTCACAATTTAATCGAGGAGGTAGAAAATGAGGCCAAATTAAATCATCCCCAATAACTCCGAGCCACACGTTAAAGGAAAACTGTTCTTGATGGTTAGTTTGGACAATAGTGTGAGGGTTTTCATCAGTCCATATGTGGTGATTATGAAAATTAATAATCTTGTCCCGAGAAAAAATACATTCGCCTGTAAATTCTATCGTCTTCAGAAAGTCACAATTTCTTCTAATCATTTCTAGCATCCAATTGCAAAATTCAAGACGGTTCGGAAAGTCTCGCGGTAACATGGTATGAGTTTCACATTAGATCAATCTGAATCAGTGAAGATAAGATTTGATTTTTTTCTTAAAATTATACAGAGAGTAATGCTTAAATTCACAAGGTAGAGCATTATAAAGAATGATTGAATTGTAAATGAAACTTCGAGTGAAACAGGCTGAAATGTGTTTAGGAATGATGAATGTATCCCGATTTCTCGTTTTTGATTGACGGCACCCACTATAATAATATTAAATGTCATTTATTGGTGAATGCCAAAGGGCCATCGAACGAAGTCCTTCAGCCAGCAATATATTATTTTGCACCGAAATTGTATAATATACTGCTGAAAAAAACAAGGTTATTAAATAACTATCTCGGTATTATCCTTTTCTATTATATTGTCTAAAGGCATTACATACCCAAGTTAATAAAATAACCTACTATTTAAAACACAACAATTTATTTCACCAATATTCTGTGCTTTTCATGTTGTCTATCGTTTTTTCTTTCTTTTAATTAGTAGTTGATTTTCCGTCATTCTTTCCGTTTTCACATCTTTTATGAAATAATTCACATGTCATACTGTACCAATTATTACTAAAAGTGTTCCGTGAAGAGGAAAATGAAAAGCCTTGGTTTGCGAATCGTTTTTCTTCAAACGGCTCAAATGACCCGACTATTAAAACTATATCTTCTTTTTGAACCAAAATAAACTGAAATGAACTTCTTGGTCGGTCAGTAGCCAGGCGGTTCGACGTGGGTGCTTTGTTCATTCACTCGAATTGACTGCCGTGTTGGTCGGTGGTTCAAGCCCCAGGCTAAACGATCGATTTTCACTTGCTATTGTCCAACCCGTGTTAGGAACCACACGTTAAAAGGTAAGACCTCGTGAATCCTCAGCTCGCACAAGTTTCGACTTCTGAGGGTTGTCGTTCGTAGGAGTGCGACGAAAAGACAGATTTTCAAACAGAATTTTTTATTGTATTCAAATGAAATTCATTCTCTTACACTCACATTCGCTGTAAGTATAATAACGTTTAATTTATAAGTTTGAAAATGTCCTTATAGGACGAAACTGCAGTAACGTTAGTCACAAATAAAA
>NW_019292482.1:0-52355 GCF_000500325.1 Leptinotarsa decemlineata | reverse complement strand
AATATTATATAAATTGTTTAATGTAATGAGTTGATTGGTTCAACTTGATTTCAAGGTTAATATTATTTAGAGCTGAAAAATGTGCTAGTACATAAAAATGTTTTTCTAGTATTCATTTGTATATATTTAATTTTTTATTTATCGTTCAGTGTATTTGTTTCAGAAATTTTTTCATTTCATACTCATATTATGGTGTACATAAGAAACTATTTCGTCATCTTGGACGGTCCACCATATTGGATTCAAAGTAACGTCATTGATTGCTCAGTGTATTTGTTTCAGAAATGTTTTCGTTTCATACCCACAATACGGTGTATTGTGGGTATGAAACCATATAATGGAGTTGAAACTCATATAATGGGCGGTCCACTATATTGAATTCAAAGTGACGTCATCAATGGGTCAGTGTATTTGTTTCAGAAATGTTTTCGTTTCATACCCATATGAAAAACGAATCCGCCATTTTGGACGGTACACCATATTGGATTCAGAATGACGTCATTAATAGTACCCTTTTTGGTATTTGATACCCATACAATGGAGGTGCATGACAAAACTAGCAAATGTGCTTATTAATTTTTTTTTCATCTTTCAGTCATTCCGGTTCTCTGTACTAGTTTGCGAGGTTCTTTGTTTGGTCTAGGTCTTTTGTTATTTCCTCTGTATTCGTCATAAAGATCAATTTTATTCAATGGATAATGACCAGAGTACGTCACCCTGTAATCATTCTGAGTCCATTCGTGTTCTGTGTACATTTTTTCGTATATGTTCTCAATATTCCTGTTTGCTTATTTTTTTTAGATATAAATTTAAATATTTCACCCTAATATTTCGTTTTTTTTATGTATGCAGGGTACCTATATTTTCTCAATATTCTTGTTTATTCATAATTTTTCTACAGATAATTCATTCGAATATTTTGGTCTCGGTGTTTTTACTATGATTTTATATTTAATTTTTTCTCTCTCTCGAAGAATTCAAATCCATTACCACCTTTCCAAACAATGAAAATCCAAACCTCTACTATTTTCCAGCAAACACTGTCAATTACATTCAAATAAACGTTGAGTATTTTCTATACTAATATTCTATTTTTTTTGTAGATCAATATTTTGTTCAAATATCCTCACTATTTAAATAGTTCCTTCACACTTCAATTATCGTTGATCAACCGCACCGATTTTGATTTTTGAATATGTTCAATGTAAATACATTGAATTTTCTTATCAAAATCTTGTTATTGCTATTTCATTTGTACAAAGTACAGGAACTGTTATGTTCGCTCTGGTCTAATTGTGAAATAAACAATTTTCCATTCCAGTTCAAAAAATTTATTATTTATTTAATAATCAGACATGATAAATTGTCTCTTTGAAAATAAATATCCACCATTCATCATATGTATGGGTCTCACGGATAAAGTTTTTATTTTTTGTGCACTTATAAACAATAATTATAATTTCTGAATAATGATACATAATTTGCTGATTAACATTAAATCCACTTTAAATTATTAACAAACCGCTCTAGCATTTATATTGCGAAGTTGGCCAAGAGAAATTGCGCATAAAATGAAAAAATCGATTTCGATTGGTCAAAATTGTTATTGCATAATAATTCACCAGTTGCATTTCCTCAATTAAACCAGAATAAGGATAATAACTGCTCCACAATTCCAGAAACCAATGTCACATTTTTGCAAAATCTACAATGGAAAATAAATATGCGGTTTTAATGATCGGACTTATAATAACCGTAACACGAAACTATTTATTAATGTTTTTGTTTTGAATTAGATGAACGTTAACGAGTATCTTGCTGGTACTTAAAAAAAGTGAAACCGTTTCATACGGTTCCAATGTTTTGTGAATATTCAAGCAGCTTTTAAAATACCTCCATAATTACTTGATATGTTTGAAGTGTAAGACAAGGTCATAGTATTCCACGCTCTAGTGATAATATATTACCGTATCACCAGGACATATTTTGGTTGAAATGAGGTGTCCTAGATCTCACGCCATAACTTCCAGTGCATGTTTCAAAGTTTATAATACTGACCGATGCAAGTAAAGTCGAATAAAAGATACAAAAATACACTGAAGTAACATATTATGCAAAGTCGACAAAAATAGGAAAAACCTAACGAATTACAAAATCTCTTCATATAAGTTTGCGAAAAGTTTTGATGTCAATGGAAAATATTTTCTGTTAACAATTTTCACAGCCAGTACTTGCTAGAAATTGATAAACTTGAACAATAAGGTTGCAAATCTGTGAACATATCATATGTTCAAAGTATGATTTTTCCGTTAACCAGCTATCACACCCCTACGAACGACAACCCTCAGAAGTCGAAACTTGTGCGAGCTAAGGACTAATGAGGTCTTACCTTTTAACGTGTGATTCTTAACACGGGTTGGACGATAGTAAGTGAAAATCGAGCTTTGAGCTTGCGGCTTGAACCATCGGCTCACACATCGGCAGATTGACTGAGTGAACAAAGCACCCACGTCGAACCACCCAGCTACCGATCGTTTACAATATTTATTTCCTACAAAGTTCTGGCTATGATAAATTTTCTTCCACAATAGCTATGAGATTTTTCTGATTTCCTACACTATCTCTTGTAACACAATAATGATCTTGTCATACACAATCATGAACTACTAGCAAATTCTGGTCATAAGAAATTTTGATCATTATTTCCATTGTAACATTTAGATTGGTGGAAATTACTGTTTGGTAAAGTTCAATAAAACGGGCCTTGAAACATCTTAACTTTCTTCTAGTAGCAGTGCTTCAGAATCTGAGAAATTGATCTGAAATGACAAAATCATTTATCATTTTATTATTTTTTTTATAATTTTTACGCTGAAACGTCATTTAAAAAACAAAAACTGTTTACCTGATTGTCCTGATGAAATAAAATGACCCCATTTTTTTGTAATTCATTTATTGGTAAATACAATCAATTGTTTTTATTTGTGCGACTCTGTACCAGCAGCCTTGTCTGGGAGATCACGCGCACTGTGCACGATAATGTTTTGAAGCCTATGCTTAGTTTAGGTTGCAGAGTTTAGGTATGTGGATCATATTAATGGAAACAATCACTTCGGTTCAATCAGTGTGAAGACATCTTAGAAGTCTTATAATGAAACTGTTGACAAACATTTTACAGCTCAAATGTTACATTATTTGAAACGGTGAAGTAATGAACGCTGTATTATAGTTAATAATAGAAATATGAGGGCAATCGACTGGAATTATTTAGAAGTGGAATCAATTTAAAATCTGTTTTTCCGTTGCCCAGCTCAAAAATCGAAACTTATACAAGGTAAGAATTAACGACGTCTTACCTTTTAACGTGTGAATCCTAGTACGGGTTGGACGATAGAAGTGAAAATCGATTGTTTGGCCCTGCGGTTCGAAGCACCGGTTCACACAGCGGTCTATTGAGTGAGTGGAGCAAACCACCCATATCAACCCAACCGGCTACCAGCGTGAATCATAACCGATTACTTTTTTGAAATGTTTACTAGACTGTTTTGGTAAGAATGTAGTTTTTGCGAGATATTTATTAAAAATGAACTCCTTGTGATGCACTGTTTGGATCCTTTGGTGTAGTAATGAATATGAAGGTATATTAAGTATTCAGCCATCCTAGACTACTCAAATATGTAGAATTAGTTAGTAAAGACACGCCCGAAGAAGCCATTGAATGGCGAAACACGTGTTGCGTTTTTGTAGAATTATTTAGTGAAAATCTGACAATAACGTATTTTTTGAATACGTAAATCAAATTTGAAAACTTCAATATTGGTTTCTCAAAAATAGTCTATGATAGAGTTGAGCAGACATCAACATCAAAAATACACTTGAATTGAAATATATTTGTAATATCCTTAACGTGTTCAGATATTTTCATCTTCTACAATCTGCAAATCAAAATAAAAGAGTGTCGGAAAACCAAATATGGATCGTCGTTGACATTAACTCCTGAGCGAATCTGATGCGACGGTTTTTTCGGTAAAAATTCAGCAATGTTGGAACGAACTGCGCTTTCGCACGATTCATGCCCAAAATTTAAGAAAAAAATGCATGGCATGAGCCAACCGACATGCCGACATCCTCAGCAACTTATTCGACGATTCTCCATAACAATTTCCTTCACTTTTTCAACATTTTCATCGGTTGTTGAAGTGCTGGGGCGTCCAGGTCGAGCGTCGTCATTCACATCTTTTCAACTTTCTGTGAGAAGCTTGTACCACTCTCAAACATTTTTCTAACTGAGAGTTCAATCACCGTATGTCACTGTCAACATTTCAGTTGTTTTTTGAGCAGTATATTCCATTTTCTTTACATAAAACTCAATGCACATTTTTTGATCCATTTTTGTCGATAGCAAAAAATCGCCGAACACGCAAAATACTTCTAACGTTAATCCCTCTCACGTGATAAACAACTGAAACTGTGATCATATGTTCGAGACTAGTGTACCAACATAAAAAAAATTAAAAATTCGCTGGTCGAATGACGTATCCCGCGAAATTCGAACATTCTTTTTTTGAACAATCTTCTATATAAAATCGAAGGATTCGAAAGAAAAATATTAGGTATATTATACCTAGTTCTTATGGTAAATGTTGTATAGACATCGACAATAAATACATCAATAATATATAATTGAAAGAATCGAAACTATCTGTACATATTTTAATGACTATTGAGTGGAATAGACTAAGATAACGACGGAAAGTATGGAAAGTGACAGAATAGCCATGAACTCATATTTAAAAAGACGCTCAGATATTTACCAATTATAAACAACAACTTTGACATAATACACTCAATTCAATTTTCCCTTGAAGTCAGTAGAATGATGAAGAAAAGGCAAGTGCTCCTGTTTGTTATTGGCCTTTTGTCGAACGACCTGTAGAAGAAGTACACGGTTCCTTTTTTGTATTTGACAACTGAATCCCTGTTTCGTTCGAAAAAGAGTACAAAATATTTCATTTGAAAATTATGTAATTTGCCTTTTCGGCTGGATATCCGTTTATCTGTCATGCGCTGAAAAATTATATCAACTTAATGGTTCTACAAAAAAGTGCAATGATCCTTTTCGATATGGACAAACAAATGAAAATATCGAAAATTATTTTATGTCACATTACAAAAACTTTTATAAAAATGTTGAAATGTATATTACATAAATTCGGGAGACAATTTTTCCAATGAATGATAGGTGTTAATTAAAAATAGTAAATATTAAAAACTTACAGAAACTATTATAATTTTTTTTAAAACAATGAAATGCTTCACAGTCATGATGTCGTAACTCAACATTTCACAAACTGAGTATTAAATTATCAAGTTTTCCTCGGAAACAATTGCAGGTATCATAAATCAAATGAGGAAAATTGTTGTCAATCTCTCACTGAGTTCTTTAAGAAAATTCATTTTGTTTTGTAAAACAGGGTAAATCAACTCAAGATATTTTTTCAAAATACTTAAGAAAACTTTGTTTTCTTCAAAATGATTCCCATCGAAAATTTGTTATATTTCATTTGTTATCGATGAATCAGATAATGCAAAGTGGCTTTATTTTCTCTTCACCTCACAATAATAAAAAAATCATTGAGCACTGAACAGTAGCGTACATGATTTTTCTTATATGCGACTTCTCATGTCTAAAGTTTATAAAATCAGATGGAAAAGGAAGGAAATAAATGTCCCAGATACATTAACTAATGAAAAAATTTAACGATTGTAATTGAGTTAGATAAAACCAGAGCCCAAAAAATGTAATTAAGTTGTTTTAGTTCTGTCACCTTCTACCATATCTTGGAAAATTTTATAATAGATAACTGATAGCATCTAAGTATGTTAGCATTAACATTTGTCCCAAAATATGAATGGTATTTTTCATTCACTCTTCATAAAATGTGTTTGGAATATGTAGTTGATGTGTTCTTCGACCACATTGTATATCAGTCAACTCCGATTATTTGAGGCTATAAGGTTAAAAGACCAACATCTGGCAAACAAGAAAACATGAAAACAGGATGAGTGTGATAAATAAATACTAGACGCATTACTCATTCCAAGTATTTCTCGTGATTCGTATTTCCCGAAAGAGTCGTTAAAAAAGAAAGATTACTTCACAAGGTAAAGTCATATCGGTTACTTATCAGTTACATATTTCATGGTTAACGTAAACCTTCACCTCCAGAGTATTAAACAAAACACGCTTATGACTGTTTCAGTGAGGCATTCGACTATATCAATTTTGTCCTAAACATTCGAAATAAGAATATCTCGAATACCAGAGAGGTTTAAAAAATGCAGTTCAGAATGTAAAAATGAAGCAACAAGATTGAAAACTAAAACAAAAAAATGTATAAGCTGTATGTATGTATGTATGTATGTATGTGATGTATATGATCACCAAGTAATCATCTTCAAGAGAAAGATGATCACTTGGTATTGAGTTTGGTGAAGAGTTTGATCTTCCTCTTGAAGATAATCACTTGGAGATCGAAACACGTGTCGAAACACGATTTGGTGTTGAGAAAAAACTCCTGTAATATTCATTACTATACCAAAGGTTCCAAACAGTGCATCACAAGTGAAAAGGGTATATTTTTTGGAGAGATTAATTTTTGGGAAAGAAAGGTTTTGGCTCTCTACTTCTCCAGAGAGGAAGGTGAAACTTTTCTTTCCCAAAAAAATGTATGTGTAGCATTACAACAAATGTTATGAGTAGGTTATGAATTCACAGCAATCATGAATGTAAATGTTGAGACATTATTGATCTCCATGGACAACAAAAGATATCTCCATAACTCCGTCAACAACAATCCTGATATTGATGTCACCTGTTTGATACCTTTCCTATTTCCACCCATTTTTCAATGAGTTTACTGAGAAATAAGTATGTGAGCTATTTCAAAAGCCTGATGATGCTAACTTGTTTGGCGATACGGGTGTCGGGTGACAGAATTAATAGATCATTTTAAATTGACTTGTGAAATATATATTCAGAACTTTCATAAAATATGCGATGAACTTTCTGGCGTTTATGATTGGTTAAGCGGCTTATACACATGGGAACCTGGTTCGCTGAACTTGGTTCGGTGAACCAAATTTTTGGTCGAGGGGATTGTGCACATCGCCAGTTGCACAAATCCATCTGATGCAGAGTGATTGACACTGTCAACTACGAACTGCCTTATACAGTGCTGTGTCCGAGTAGAGATGACTGGATCCTCCGGGAGAAGGAAATATCAAAAGCAAATAGTTGTTGGTTCACAGATGGATCCAAAACACCTTCAGGTTCAGGAGCAGGTGTTTTCAGTCGCAGACCCAGGACATAGATATCTATGCGACTGTATTTCAAACGGAAATCTATGTTATTGAATTGTGTAGGAGAGATTGTAGAATCCAACCTTTTAAACAAGTCAATAAAAATATTATCGGATAGTCAAGCGGCGTTGAAAGCTCTTGACTTCTACAAAGCAAGGTCTAAATTGGTAGCAAATTGCCGAAAACGACTCTCCTCATTAGAAAGACTTGAAAAATTGTCTCTGTTCTGGATTCCTCGCCATACTGAGCTGGAAGGCAACGAGGCTGCCGACTCCCTTGCGAAGAAGGGTGCTGCAAGCAGCTTCATCGGACCAGAACCTGTCATTGGCATCGCTTTAGGCTTTGCCAAACAAAGATTGAAAACCTGAATGACAAGAAGATTCATGAACTTCTGGCAAAATCTTTCAGGATTGGCTCATTCCAAGGCGTTCATTCACCTTTCGAAACTTGAAACCAAACAGTTGTTGGACTTCCATAGGGATGAACTACGATGTCTAACAGGCCCTCTCACAGGTCACTGTCATCTGAATCATTATATACAGAGACTTGGACTGCCGGAAGACAGTGTGTGTCGCCGATGTTTGGAAAATGATGGAACAGCAGAGCACGTACTTTGTTCCTGCCCCGCTGCGGACCAAATCAGGTTTTCGGAGTTTGGCAGAGCCGCACTCTTACTATCTGACCTGAAAGATTTGTTCGCCATATAAACTAATCAGCTTCGTTGAGAAGCTGGATTTGTTTGGTCGAGTGTGAATAGGTGTAAGCCACAATAAACCCTTGCGGGTTGCAGGTGAAATTATTAACACTTTTGACACAATTACTATGCAACGAAAACTGATAAAAGAAGTGTTTATTGCAAACTTATTACGTATATTACTTAAAATCTTAGGAGCATTTCTAAAACATTTTTCCTTTCGGTGCAGTACGTTCATTTTATTTATAACTAAGTGCATTATGAAATAAATTGATGGATGTAGCCATTACCACGTGGTGAATTATCATGAAAAATGAGAATTAGCTTCCTATGTTTTTATACCACTTTGTATTTGTAGCTAACGTTACTGCAGTTTCGTCCTTCAAGGACATTTTCAATCGGATACAATGAGCTCGTTTGAAAATGTTTTTGTACAAAGTGGTATAAAAACATAGGAAGTTTCAATTCTCATTTTTCATGAATTATAAAAGTATCACTATTATATAGAGAGACACTAACGTACAATTTTTACAAGACCTCATGCTGTCATCAGGCCATATCATATGCAGTATAAAACACAATAACGTGGTTTCAATCAACCTTGACAATTCGTCGGGAGAACTACCCAAAAGGGGTAATCATCACCAACAACACCCTTTACATTCGTCCTTGGTTGGAATGCTGTGTCTGTCATATCCGATACAACGTGCATTTCTGGGTCAACAAGTGATAATGTGTTTCTGTCTGGCAAAGAATCAATGAGAAATAACGTTACATATTTCTGAGAAATATAGAACACTGTTTAGTTGCGTCAATAAGGTCCTTTCTGTGAAGTCTTCAACCACAGATCCGGTTTTCAGTTTTTGTCGTCTCTTCATTATTTAAAAACAAAAACTTTCTGAAGCGGGTACAGACCTGAGAATATTGTTTTTTCAGTAGTATGAGCGAAATTAGTATAAAAAAAATAGTTTTCTGTGGGTTTTTCAAGAATTCTCCGTATATTTATTTCAGTATACATATATACTTACAAAAATTCACTGGGTCAAGAAACATGAGTTTATTAAAACATTCCTATAATACATACATATAATTAAACAGATGAGGAGAAATGATGATAAAATATAAAGAATCACAACAATGTTTTCATTTTAATGCAATAACATTCATGAGAATTTAGGAATTGAACCATAGCACATTATATATTCACATAATAATTGTGATTTCAACGTAAATATTGTTTTTGATGGATAAAATAATAAACTGAAGTCTGAGAGAAATCGTATATACAGGGTGTAACATAAGTTAAAATATTCAAGTGACGTATTACTGAAATAATTATAATGCTTTGTTTCGGAGATACGGGGTGTTGAAATTGAATTTTTTTGTTCGCTTTTTGAAAACAAATCTTGCAAAAAATAAGTTATTTGCACGAAATTCGGTACCCGGGGTTTTTAGAGGGCGCTGTGTACGCTGTCATTATTTATTTCAAATTGCCCTAACTTTTTTAACAGTAAACTTCTGGCACTTTTCATGAAAAAATTCAATTCTCACACCTATTCCAAGTAAAAAAGGTACACCTCCTCAACAACGCTGGAGGTGATCGTTTTCGAGATATTTACAATTTTCTATGNAGTAATATGCATCGATATAGAAAATTATAAATATCTCGAAAACGATCACCTCCAGCGTTGTTGAGGAAGTGTACCTTTTTTACTTGGAAAAGGTGTGGAAATTAGGTTTTTTCATGAAAAGTATCAAAAGTTCACTGTCAAAAAAGTTAGGGCAATTTGAAATAAATAATGACAGCGTACGCAGTGCCCTCTAGATGTTACATGAAAATTAATACGAAATTATGATTTCCCACGTCAAAGAAAACACGGGTACAGAATTTCGTGCAAGAGCTATTTTCAAAAAGCGAACAAAAAAATTCAATTTCAACACCCCGTATCTCCGAAACGAAGAATTTTCGGACACAGTTCATATAGACTTTTTTTTCTCAAAATTGTCTCAGGAATACCTCACTTGAATATTTTAACGTACTTATGTTACACCCTGTATACGGATAAGTAATACTTCAATCAATTATTCATTCAAAAATAATTCTTTAAAAGCATCTAAAGAGAAATAAGTAAGAAACAGTCAAAATGAAAATAGGGTTATCAGTCTTCTTTCAAAAAAATTGTCCGATAATACACAATAATGGATGAAATCAAGCAGAAAATAATGCATATCATTCAATTGAACAATCAGCGCTAGAGCATGCCTCTCATTATCTGGTTATGGCAGATGACATTGATGTATTAGTGTTATTGATAACTGTGGCATATGATTTAAAAACCCAGTCACAAATAATGATTTACAACAAGTTTTCACAACAAAAACATGTTGATTAAATATCCAAACCATTTTTTCCTCTACATCTGCTTTCCGTTATATTTAGTTTCCAAACATTCGTTATAGAATGGAATCGGATATCATTCACATGATTGCTACACAATAAAGTATAAGGAAGAGGTAGAATTTCACTTACATGTAACACTTTCATCCTTACTGGTGGACATCCAATGTTTCGGAATAAGGCATTTGCTCAAATGCCTCTTCAGCACCAATACGGATACTATTACAAAACTTCTTTGACATCTGTCGAAGGAGTTGAGAAATAAAAATAATCGGCAAAGGGAGAGCTGCGTATTTTGTCCATTTCTGAAGACGGGGCAGATTTTGGCATCCGAAACGTTAAGATAAGTATTGTGTATGATTCATTAGTTTTCTTTTTTGATACAAAATTAAATACGACAAGTTACTGACATTTTTTTGTTGTGAAAAGTACTTAATTTACGCAGAAACTTATCAGGGTAAACTAAAAAGTTTGCCCCTTCTACCCGTGTACCAAGTTTTTCATTACAATTTTCATATTTTTCAGATTGTGCAAGGGGAAAATACCCAAAGAAGCTCGATGAAAAACGATTTTTTTTCACAGAAAATGCTTTCGTTCAATATTTTTTTGACTATTGAAAATGATTAGAAACACCTATAAATTTACCTCACATTATTTTGTAAGCAGCTTCGTAGTGATAATCAGAACTCAATTTCTAAACCAGCTGAAATTGAATAAAATAACAAAAATATAAAATATTGCTGTATGCCTGTTTCCATTACTTCCAATCATGAAAATCAAAATGATCCTATTATTAGTCATGGTAAAAATGTCCATTTTTCGTTCGATTGATTCATGACAAAATCATTCTCACCAATGAGGTTTCTGGTTTTAAACAGTATAAAAAAACTTAAAAATCAAAGTTTTTTTCGAGAACTTCTGATAATTGCC
The DNA here is from genome assembly GCF_000500325.1 of Leptinotarsa decemlineata. Taxonomy (NCBI): domain Eukaryota; kingdom Metazoa; phylum Arthropoda; class Insecta; order Coleoptera; family Chrysomelidae; genus Leptinotarsa; species Leptinotarsa decemlineata. The sequence goes on along the minus strand of NW_019292482.1, from coordinate 40,971 downwards.
TATTTCACATGTTCATTGATGTGACTAGTTTTAAATACCACTCGAACGGTAACGACTCTTTCCAACAATTCCCAGGACCAGTTTCACTTTTCTTAAAGGGTCTTCCTATTATTCCGTTCAAACATCGGACCTGTAATTACGGGGTGAATAACCATATCGAGGGGTGGAATGACAGACAGGTGAAAGGAAGCGTTCTTCGGGTTGGAATGACGGTTATCTTTGAGAAATCACGTACTGTTCTGCCTGTAGATGATGAAAGAAGATATGAATGTTTGAACTGGGTAATAAACTGGTAGTAAAATGAATTGCAGTTAATTTGAAACTCATTAAGTTAATTCCAAGCACGGTGGGCAGTGATTTCATTCAGTAGTTGTGGAAACATTCCTGAAAATATTATCTGGTACAGGAATCACACTAACGACCGATTGGTACATGATAAACTTTGAAATTGATAAGTAACAACCATTCTTCCAGTAGACATCATTTTAAAGCTACTCAGAAGACGCGAAGAAAAAGATCAGAAACAAACTTACCACTCTTGATAATCATCTCCTGATAATGACAACTTTTTGTTTTGATGTGTGAAACTTGTTTTTAATAGAATCATTTTACGCTAGAAGTTCCAATTATACAAATCAACAAGTGGTTCACAACATGCCTAAATAATGACAATTAACTAACTAACCAACTTTTTCTGAGAGATTTCAAAATTATTTTTCGAAATATAACTTTCAGAGTAAAATCAACATTATAAGGAATTTTAAATCACGAGCAATCGCCATTTCCAATTCTGAGTTCCATAACAAAAATTTTCTAATAAAAAATAATTTTCCTAGAGCCCTTGTTAGAAAAGTAATTAAAGAAAGAAGTTCCTCTTCCCAAAACACAGGGGTGAAACCCAAATAAAACAAAATTCCATTTGTAGAAAATTTATCTGATGAACTTTGAATGCTATTCAGTACCGAACAAATTAAAGTGGCCTTTTCAAATGAAAATACAGTTGGAAAGTTTTCTCGAAACAAAAAACAAAAACACCACAAGAAATACAATCCAATATAGTGTTTAAATTGAACTGTGGAAGCTGTCACAAATGCTATGTCGGTCAAACCGGACGGTATCTTAAAATACGAGTTTCACAACACATGAAATACTCTAAGAAACTAAATATAAAAAACCCTACAGCCCTCGTTGGGGATGAAAAAGCATATGGACACTTTTTGATGCTAATTATTCAAATATTCTAGATGTTCAACCATATTTATTCAAAAGACTTTAGAGCGAAATGATACATATTCCCAAATATGATAGTGTTACCACTAGAAGAGATGTTGATGACCTCAATACTGGATATTTCAATTTGATAAGTAAAATACCTGAATAATTTACCTCTTTGCAATTGGCAATACTATTGAAAGAGTCGACCTTCAAATTTTGGAACGGGCACACTTGCAGACCAGTTTCAGACTCCTTTGCCACTCGTCAGTGTAAGATAGTGACCATCATCGACCTAATGTCAATGATATTCCATAATTGAAAATAAAAATTCTCCATCTCCACTCCATCTAGTGGACGAGGTACTAAACAACTACATATCCGAAATTTGACCGATTCCTCTGAATAAGGAACAAAAACTTTCTTATAAGTCAGTGGGCTATGCTAATATATCCAACGCCGTTCGTGGTATTAACCAGGGGAGTAGTTGTTTTCTGATAGGCGTCAGTCCATTCAACCTACTGTGTAGGTATATCCGAGACGGGCTTGAACATTTAAAGTTAATGTCTTTAGATTTGTTTAATGCCTGTCTTCAAGCATAGCCCACTGACTAATATGAAAATCTCATAATCATACTAAACATACAATATATGTTTTCCAATTTTTTATATCAATGAAGTATATTCTAATCCGAAATTCACCGCATAAAAACAATGATCAGCACGTGATCGTTTTGTCGCTTTATGAAATCTTTAGGTATGTAAAGGTATCAGTTAAATTATTATAAACTGCTACAAATGCTCTTTACTGTTTTGATGCAGATGCGTACTCAGATTCAGTGCGAAGTGCATCGTCTTTTTAAATACCATATTTTTTGAATACCATACCTTGTAAATAGTTTGAATATTGTGTTTCATTCGAATACTGTCGGAGTATAGTAAATAACAGTATGTTTGCTCCTCAAGCATATACCTGAACTGAATCCCATTGAGTTTATTTGGGCGTATATAAAAAAATTGTTGGGGGAAGCATAATACTAATTATGAATTTGCTAACATAAAAACATCTTCATTAATGCGATAGCTACCATCACGTTACAAAAGTGGAAAAAATGCATTCATCACGTGCAGCAAAAAGTTGCACAAAAAATGTGAAAATTAGACAATATTACGTATAGAGCAACAAATTGAACAATTTGTAATAAATGTGAATGATAGTGACACGGCTTCTGACAAACTAGAGTCCCAACAGTAAATGAAATATTCTTTACTCAATGTAAATATTTAAATTTTTTTTAATTCAAAGATTAAAAATGCTATTTTCGTATTTATTATCAAAGACTGAATTATCAATTTTTAACCCAAGTAAAGAAATACTATATTGACAACGAAACAATTTTACATGTCATACAAACTTTAAATATTCAAGCCCGTCTCGGATATACCTACACAGTAGATTGAATGGACTGACGCTTATCAGAAAACAACTACTCCACTGGCTAATACCACGAAGGGCGTTGGATTATATCCGACAGGCGTCAGTGCAGAAATCTTCACAGAAAATTTCCTGCATATGCAATTGGCAATACCATTGAAAGAGTCGACCTTCAATTTTGGAACGGGCACACTTGCAGCAGACCGGTTTCGGGTTCCTTAGCCACTCGTCAGTGCGAGATAGTGACCATCATCGACCTAAAGTCAATGATATTCCATAATTGAAAATCAAAATTTTTTCAGAGTATTTCATTCCTCGTCTTAAGTTGGAGCAAACATCAAAAATGTCACTCCATCTAGTGGACGAGGTACTGCATATCTGAAATTTGACCAATTCCTCTGAATAAGGAAGAAAAACTTTCTAATTACTCAGTGGGCTATGCTAATATATCCAACGCCGTTCGTGGTATTAGCCAGTGGAGTAGTTGTTTTGTGATAGGCGTCAGTCCATTCAACCTACTGTGTAGGTATATCCGAGACGGGCTTGAAAATTTAAAGTTCATTTCTTTAGATTTGTTTAATGCCTGTCTTCAAGCATAGCCCACTGACTAATAAGAAAATCTCATAATCATACTAAACATACAATATATGTTTTCCAATTTCCGTTGTTATTAAGCTATTGCAAATTTATATTTCAAAAATTATCAATTCAAATACACTGAAACTACATTGCAATAATATTTAGTCCTCATTGCGACCCTGAAAAAAATTATATTTGCGTGCATTTGTATACATTTACTGAACCACGGATTGGATGATAATTGAAGTAGAATTAGAGTTCAAAATTTTTTCTTGTTTTTGATGATAAATAAAATATCAAGAAATAGTACTTAAGGCATGTAAAACAATAATTTTATTCAGCGCCACTATTTTTCCTAGGGTTTTATCAAAGTTATGTTAATCTCCACTAGAAAAACAATAAATATTTCAAATGAGCGATGTTGAATTAGGGGAACCACAGGCCTAATAAAATTATAAACGGTTTGAAAACTGTCATTTGTTAAAAGCATTGCATACCAACCGGTTAAGTCTTCCGACGTAAATAAATATTGTTTTGGAGTTGTTGAAGTTATTCAATTTTTGAACTGTAATGTCAAAGAGTTATGTTGTATATTACTCCTTGTTTTTAAAATACAGCGAAAAATCACTAAGAGAGATTTTGTTTTGCATCAAAAATTAAATTTCGAAAATGAAGCTATTCCAACTCAAAAACATGAATGAAATTGAATGACTGAGGTTCATATTTCCACTGTCTAAAAAGTGTTAACAAAACAAGTCTCACACATTTTCGAATAAACGAAAAGCTGAAATAATGAACACAAGCAAACTTATTACTCTTCGGCTAATCATTCATTAACGAAAAAATATAATTGAGTCAAAAAAATTGAACACAGGAGCTCGACCATACCTTGCATCTGAACTGTATATTTTCACCTTTTGCGCACCTAATTGTCTGTCATCCGTTTATTCAAATTTGAAATCAAAACATGGATAATGCAAACTTACAGAATGGAAACTCACCAACTCACAAATGTAAAAATCCTTGATAAAATATAGTTATTTACAATTATGAATTGTGTATGTATGCATGTGCCATACAAATATGTTGTTGACGTACTTGTATTATACTTGTCAACAAAGGAACATTGACAAAAAAAACTTGCACATGTCTATAAAAAACCTATAATTCTCAAATAGTAGGCACTAAATTCTCAGAAATGACTGACGTTTGTTCCTTAATCTGTCTCTTGCAGTGGCTTACGGAAATTATACAAAACAGATGAGGACACATGATGATAAAATATAATCATAATTCGACAATAATGTTTTCGTTTTGATGCAACAATATTTCTGATAATTTAGTGTCTACTATGATGGAATTGTACTATAGTTTTTGTGGGTTTATGGAATATTCATTTCCTGTGGTACGAAAATAGAATATTGTTTATCAATTTCTTCACCATATTTTATATGAGAATATTGTCTATAAACTATTTCTGTAATATTTTATATGTGAACTGCTCGAGCACCCCCCACAACGAGGAAAGTGATCATTGGATCAGAGAACCATGTGCCCTGAGCAAAAGCAATGAGCTAACAATGACATCCTTCTGCATTTGTCCTATTATAATCCCAAAATAGTAGGCACCAAATTCTCAGAAACGGCTGACGTTTGAGCCTTAATCTGTCTCTTGAAGTGGCGTACGGAAATTATACAAAACAGATGAGGAAACATGATGATAGAATCACAATTTGACAACAATGTTTTCGTTTTAATGCAATAATATTTCTGAGAATTTAGTGTCTACTATAATGGAATTGTACTATAGTCTTTGTTGTTTATGGAATATTTATTTCCTGTGGTACGAAAATAGAATATTGTTTATCAATTTCTTCACCATATTTTATATGTGTACTGCTCGAGCACTCCCCACACCGTGAGGAAAGTGATCATTGAATCCGAGAACCATGTGCCCTGAGCAAAAGCAATGAGCTAACAATGACATCCTTCTGCATTTGTCCATCCAAGATTATTATTATTGCTGTTACTTTTACTATTCTTATTATTACATTTGAAATTAAATAATCTGTCAAACATATTAATGAATATGATATTTTGAAGTATGAGAACGTCGATTTGTAAAGAAAACAAATTATTGTGATCTGATATGGAAATGCGTTTATAAATGGGTGGAACAATACGGAACATTTCAATAATGAACATGAAGAGAAATGATGGAAACAGAATGATGGAAAAAATAAAAAAACGATAAAATAAAATCGAAACAAACAAAAAAGTCACAAAGTTTCGATTGTCAGTATTCACAATCATTTTCGGGTAATAACTACTATCAAATATGGCTGCCCTACTGAAATTGGAGGCAGAATAATTTATATCTAAAAAAAACATCAATGATGAACAGCCTCTCAGATAAAGTAACGTTAAATTAAAAGAATGAAATTATAAGTAAATATGATGATATATCTCCTTATATCTATCGGTCGACAGAAAATCAATCCACGAATATCAAAGATAAGCGAGGCTCCCCGAAGCGGTTCGTCTCAAAGACAAGCTTCGACATCGGCCATCGAATGTGTTTCGACTTCTGTCTTTTACTGCAGCTTTCACTGCAAAAACCGCGAATGCATTGCTGGTTTCAACTATCTTCAAAGGACATATTTTGGTGAGTAAAGACAATGACATTTCCTCCTTACGAAGACGCCATTTTGGGCTCTGATTTCATCTATGGAAAACTATACAACAAACCGCCATTCTCAATTCAATGATAATAATAATAACTTAAATATAGACTTTATTGACTCGAAGCCTATACTTAGGGTGGAAAATGATCGAATAAGACTACATAGTTTTATTGTTTTCTCTTCACATAGAGAATACAAACTCTTTGGTTTCAAGCTAATGTCTATTGAATTGATGGATGTAGAAACACTCGTCCAGAAGAGTGCTACAGTTCTAGTATATGCGAGAGACGGATCTAATGTGTCCTCTGAAAAGAGATAACGATGTAGATTTCCCTTTAAAAATGGTCTGTTAGAAAATTGACTCGGCAACTAAATATTCTCTAACTAGATTATTATTTGTTTATAAAACTAACCGTTTTTTATTCCCATAATAATCGCATGACTGCTTCTTTACATTATTCTATTTTTGGGAAGCGATCTAAATATTACATAAACAAAAGAACCGTATTTATGTAATGTGTGAGTACAATTCAAACCAATTATTATTATGTGAGCCCAGTAGTGAAAGCCGTTACTATAAAAGTTGTATTCAGAGAAAATTTTTTTACGCTGATATCGATTTCGTTAAAAAGTGAAATGAACTAGGTATCTTTTATATTATTAACTACCTTTTGTCTAGAGTTATATCCATGTGCATACAGATAAGTACCTATATATGTTTATGGTTTTTATCAACTTTTTCTATCGGTTTTATACTTCATCAAATCTTCTGTTGAAAATAAATTCTTTTTTATTCAAATTAAAGAGTTCAAATTAAATATGACTACATTCATGAAGAAGAACTTTCTTATATCGAATGAATGTACTCTAACATTAATAATAATGATAAATTATTTTAATGCTAGTTGTGGGCGAATTATTTCAAAAAATAACAAAATAAAAAAGTATTCTATCCCATTTTTACAAAATTCAGAACTAGACGCCTGATAGGTTACTGCAGATATATCAAAATTAACGTAACACGAGGAGAAAAAATATATTTCATTTCATTTCATTGAGTAGAATAGTAAGTATATTTTAGAGCTGACCACTTTAAAAGAAACGAATGAAAAATTGTTTTATAAACTGGTATAGAAAATTGGCGTCTGAATCTAAACTCCAAATTATGATATGGGTTCTGAAACTTATTATACTGTCTGTCCAGATAAAGACGGCCGGAAACCGTGACAGATACAAAGTCTATTGAATTAGGAAAAAGTTACTCATTTTAGAGCTCACTATAATTTGAAAATTTTCGATTGGTGCCGGAGATATTTGAGAAGAACCGAAATTTGCCAGTTTGGTTTTAATTTTCTCCTGACGTTACTTTCTCATTGCCGCTTCTCTTACTGTACAAGATGGAGTTTACAGTTTGACGTTTCGTCTATAAAAACCCATGACAATTTTACTGTTCAATAGGAACTGGAAAGAAGAATTACCCGTTCATGTGATGTAGGTATCTCACATAATCAGAATTTTCTAAATTATAAAATATCAGTTAAACAAGCTTTGAAATGGTAAACTTTGTATCTCTTGAGGACAATGTGTCCAAGATAATGAGAATTTTCCCACGAGGGTCCTCATTATCTTGGACACATTATCTTGGACACATAAAAGTTTTGATAGGTACGAGTTGATGAAAAATGTGTTTAAAATTCTGTATAAAATATCACCTTTTTTGGTATAAATTTACATGTATTTTATTCGGTTGCTACATTATATTTTTATACATCAATATGAACTCATTAAAAAATACTGTAATATGGTAGATTTTATTATGGATCCACCTGAAAGATGCGTTTTTACAGACAGTTGGAATTTGATAATTTGCCAAAAGTTATTAAGATATCAATTTTAGTAGCATGGCAACCATCACAACAAAATTAACAGTTCAAAAAAACAGAAATGGAATGGATTGTGATGCATTATTCCTTTCAAACCAATGTAATCGATCACCATCTAAATAGATAATGAGAATAGTCACGCTATTAGTATTACATCGGTTTCTCTATGGTAGCTTTAATTATCCCATGAACGAGGTTTAGCTGGGTAAACACAATATTTTTTTAAACTTTTGATGCTATCAGTGACGTAATGAAATATAATATCAGAATTTTCTTTACTACCTTTCAAGATATTATTTCAACTTGCGATGTTCCACTTGAGCGTGCTCATTGTATAAAATACCAGGAAACGTCGGGCTCAAATGCAGTTTACTCCAATACCTTTTATTCATAGAAATGCTCGGTTATGCTGTATACATATCCATTTATTTCGAAAAAATAGAGTACACTGCAAAACGGCGCAATGATTTATTCGAGGATTTATTCACTGCTGCTGATTATATACACAAATCTGCGTTCGGCGAAATGGACTGAAATGGTGGTATTCGGATTAGAAGTATTTTATACCTCACAAGAAAGACTTCTACTAAGTTTTTATGTTAAGTATGCCATTTTGAGCTCCGTTTATGGATTCTAATGTCCCAAAAAGACCTTTCTTTTGCAACACTGATACTTAACAGATGAAGTTTACCTTCGTGCAAATGTTGTACTAACCACATAATCGTACTAAAGTTGTAGAATGCATAATTCATTATACAGAGTGTCAGTTTGAAAACTTTCCACCCTTAATATCTTCCTTTCAGTAAATAATATGAGGAATCGAAAAAACAGGTCAATTTCATAGCACTGTTTCGAACCTTTGGTGTAGTTCTTTCCCAACACCAAATCGTTATTTTTAACACCTCGACACGTGTTTCGATCACCAAGTGAACATCTTCAAGAGGAAGATTAAGCTAACCCTAAGCTAACGCTATTTAAAATTGTTTTATATATAGCTATAACATTTAAACATTTAAACATTAATAATAGATAAGGCAAATTGTGAAATTAATTTAGGTGTGGTATACCTGTATGTGTGTTATACCTGTATGATTTACCTTTATGGTATACTGTATAGCATAAATAGCGTTAGCTTAGGGAAGTTTTCAGTTTAATCTTCCTCTTGAAGATGATCACTTGATGATTGAAACACGTGTCGAGGTGTTAAAAATAACGATTTGGTGTTGGGAAAAAACTCCAGTAATATTCAGGTCAATTTCATAGTCAAGGATTATTTGAAGCCCTCGTTGTTCAACCTCCAAGGAAGGGTAGATGTTACCCTTAGAATCTTAAATGGTAAGGGGTGTCAAGTGGCACATCATTTTGATTGGCGTTCAATTCAGCTTCCAATAACACCCTCACATTTTATTTTTTGATGAGCACTTTTGGAAAAATAGCGTTCTAAACTTGCACATGTAATTAGAATTTGCCTATTCTGAGATGCATTATAGTATTGATTCCTTTTAACAAAAATGGTTAAAAGAGCAGGTGGCACCGTTCCAACCATTGAATGACAGAAATAAATGTATTACGCGTGGTATTTTCATTTGTTGATTATTGTCCTTTTACAAAATAAAATTTAATTTGCGAGAAAGACATTTCAAACATTTACGATTATCTTATAAATGTCGAAATGTCGTCCATTTTGCTCTAAACATTGAAGATGCCTCCAAAGAAAGAAATATAAGGGTGTTAAATCCGGTGATCTCAGAGGCCATTCAACTGCTCCCGTTCTGCCGATCCATCTATCCGGAAATCTCTCGTTTAAGCACTGTCGGACGGAAAGAAAATAATGAGATGAAGCGCCGTCCTACTGGAAATGTAACAGATCTTCCTGCAAAAGTTCATCACCTCCTACATCCGTTTGAGTTTGTAGCTCGTGAGTTATAAGAGGATCGATAGTGTCTTTGAGCATTTCAAGTTACAGATTGTCAGTCAACTTTCCTTCCAGAAATAATGGCCCAATAATAGCATTTCCAGGAAAACAAGCCCAAACATTAACTTTTTGTGGGTGTTGTGTATGCCCTTCCCGAAAAATATGTGGGTTTTCGTCAATCCAGTAACGACAATTTTGTCTATTAACATTGTTATTCAGAAAAATGAACACCAATAGCCGAAAAAGATGTTTTACAGAAGATTAGGGATGGTATTGACTCGACGAGACATGATTTCACAAAACTCTATTCTTCTATCACAATCATCCTCGTAGAGCTCTTGAAGAATCTGCATTTCATATGGATGAAATTTATGCATTTTCAATGCTTTTCGTGACATTCCCGTCTGTTCTGATACTGATCGTAAGGAGCTCATGGGTTTTTTAAAGAAAGAAACAAACTTTTGTGTATTCGGGTTCGCAATTCGAACGATTCTAGGACGGTTGAAAATAGTTGAATAGCTGGTTACTGACAGTGGATTCGTGCTAAACTTTCCAAAGTTCAACTGTGCAGCTACTTTTGACTGTTCGAGGACCGAACGATCACATAAAAAACCCGAATACGGCTTTTATTCACTCAGGATTGTTTTATTATGGACATTTCTTTAGGTTATCACTAAGGTAATCTTGTAAAATTCACGACATTTGATTTGAACTTATTGTTGCTGACTCTGCAACAAAATCTCGTCTCCTATTCTGATACGTGGTTAAATGATTAAGAATTGAAAAGATAAAAAAGTTTTATTCACGTTATATAAAAACACGTTAAATCTTCAAAACAATAAATGTGTTGATTGGGAAACTAGAAGGGTAAACAATAAATAAAGAATTTTTTTTTAAACTTGTACATTTGATTATATTCAGAAATAAAAATAAATCAGATTTCTGTCTTACTCGAATGAAAATATCTAGTTTTGAAGACTGCCCAATATTCATCTAGCGTCTTCGAAGTCTGCGGAATCAATACTTTACTCAACTGATTCATCGAGTTTGTCAGATTGTTTGTTTCCACCAGACACGTTCTCGAGACATTTTTTTTGAGATATCCATCATCCCTAGATACCGAACAATAGATCTGTTTGAACAAACCATCAATCATCGTTTCTTTAATTTATTTTCGTACGCATAAAAGTGATTTGCTATTCTAAGAAAATATGCTTATACTTGACAAAAAAAATTTAATGCTTACTCTTTTTTGTTGAACTAGACAAATTTGACGTTTTTAAGACACAATCAGAAGTCGAATCCGACTAATTCTTCTTTCATAATATAAGAGAGGAGGAACACGCTAAAATACATTTAGTGGACGTACGTAGAGCAAAATTTCACATGTACTCTAACTTCATCGAATTTTGAAATGAAAAAATGCATTTTAATGAATCCTAAAACGAAGAAAAGAGAATTGAAACTTTGTATAGTTTCTTCCACTTTTATATGTAACTAACGTTACTGCAAGTTCGTCCTACAAGGACATTTTTAAACTTTAATTTATAAGTTTGAAAATGTACTTATAGGACGAAACTGCAGTAACGTTAGTAACAAATAAATGTGGTAAACACTCAATCATCAATTTATTGAATCCTGAAACAATAATCATGGTAAAAATTCGCAAATCTACTTGAATTAAGCTAGCAACCCACATGAATTAATAAAATAAAAATGACTAGGAAAACAATTTTTTTTATTTTTTAGTGATGCCGTTGTTAGCTGGGACCAAGGCTAGGAATTATTATTTTAAATGTTTGAACCACTCTTTTTCACTATTTTAAGTAACTAATTTTGATTGGTCATATCACTTCTTCCATTGTTTTCACACTTCTTACTTGTGGTTACTTCATAATGAAGGAATACGAATTCGAAACGGGTAATTTGTAAATGTACCTAAAATGCCTTTCCTAGAGAAGAATTTCTTTTTTTTTTTTTCATAAAGAATCCGTAAAAAACTGCCTAACTTAGCATAGCAATGCATATAAAATAATGAAATGAAAATGATGGGATACATTGTTTTTTTAACATTTTTTCGAAAATAGCAATAGTTTTATCTAACGGTTTTTTTGTTCACATCGTTGATAGCTAGGACCAAGACTGGAATAAATCACTTCTTATATTGATTTTCTTTCTGTACTTAAATTTTGGATCGACATCCTGAATGAGTGTCCATAATAGATTACTGTAAAAGAAAGAATAATTCACAACCCAAACACGAATTGTTATTAAGAAAAAAAAACAAAAACTGTAAATTCATTAGGCTCACAAATGATATTAAATATTAATTATGTCCCTCAAACCATAGCAAAACAGGTGTAATTTTTCGTATACGTGTTGAAAAATGTCGAATAAAGAATATAAAAAACTCACCGAGTGTTCAGCAGTACAACGTCGGGAAAAACCTCATATCCAAAAAGTTTTCCGATTCGCGAAACCACAAACAAAAATGCCGATGCACTCGATATTAGGTAACCTCAAATCACACTTTACGCGATCGTTTGATAACACGCAAAAGTATCACGAAGTGTGTCCCGCGGTCACTTCGAAATTTCCGAATGTTTACATTCCCCGGTCCGGTCGAGAATGGTTCGTTACAGGTGCTGCACCGCACTTTCCAATGCTGGGAACGCAACTCTGCCTGCCGTACGCGGTACTGAGACTGAGCGACCGTGCACGTAGTGGCCAGAGATTCGTAAAGTAGAATGAAGATTAGTACAGTGAAATTCGGTTAAGAGACGGAAATGAAAAAGCAAAGAATTCGGATATTGCGAGTTAGTCATTATATAAATGGAAAACGCTACAGCTGGTATAGGCGCTTTTATAATATTTTACCGGCCCACCCTATTTTTGTATCACAAACAAGAGATTTTATGTGCGTTCGGGTCTTTTTCTACCTGCAGTGGCATGCGTTTGGGTATTTAATAAAAAATAATTGTCAAAACTAATATAGCAAGCGCCAAACGTGATAGCGAGCCCGCCCCTATGCGCACAAACTCATTTTCACTGTAAACCTCAGTACAGCTCTCGCAAGACATATAAATGCTTTGCACAGAGGCGTATCATTACTTGTCCTCCAATGCTGTTGGCGTTTGGCATTGTCTGAATAATTTGTGTTGTTTCTGAAAAAATGTCATCGCCCAACAAAAAACCAGTCATCAANATATGGCTGCCCTACTGAAATTGGAGGCAGAATAATTTATATCTAAAAAAAACATCAATGATGAACAGCCTCTCAGATAAAGTAACGTTAAATTAAAAGAATGAAATTATAAGTAAATATGATGATATATCTCCTTATATCTATCGGTCGACAGAAAATCAATCCACGAATATCAAAGATAAGCGAGGCTCCCCGAAGCGGTTCGTCTCAAAGACAAGCTTCGACATCGGCCATCGAATCTGTTTCGACTTCTGTCTTTTACTGCAGCTTCCACTGCAAAAACCGGAATGCATTGCTGGTTTCAACTATCTTCAAAGGACATATTTTGGTGAGTAAAGACAATGACATTTCCTCCTTACGAAGACGCCATTTTGGGCTCTGATTTCATCTATGGAAAACTATACAACAAACCGCCATTCTCAATTCAATGATAATAATAATAACTTAAATATAGACTTTATTGACTCGAAGCCTATACTTAGGGTGGAAAATGATCGAATAAGATTACATAGTTTTATTGTTTTCTCTTCACATAGAGAATACAAACTCTTTGGTTTCAAGCTAATGTCTATTGAATTGATGGATGTAGAAACACTCGTCCAGAAGAGTGCTACAGTTCTAGTATATGCGAGAGACGGATCTAATGTGTCCTCTGAAAAGAGATAACGATGTAGATTTCCCTTTAAAAATGGTCTGTTAGAAAATTGACTCGGCAACTAAATATTCTCTAACTAGATTATTATTTGTTTATAAAACTAACCGTTTTTTATTCCCATAATAATCGCATGACTGCTTCTTTACATTATTCTATTTTTGGGAAGCGATCTAAATATTACATAAACAAAAGAACCGTATTTATGTAATGTGTGAGTACAATTCAAACCAATTATTATTATGTGAGCCGAGTAGTGAAAGCCGTTACTATAAAAGTTGTATTCAGAGAAAATTTTTTTACGCTGATATCGATTTCGTTAAAAAGTGAAATGAACTAGGTATCTTTTATATTATTAACTACCTTTTGTCTAGAGTTATATCCATGTGCATACAGATAAGTACCTATATATGTTTATGGTTTATATATTCACTTAATATCTTGATTTCTTATGTGTCAAAAATATATTCTATTCAAAAAACTAATTTTTCTATATTCAATGAGTGAATTTATATTATTACTTACACTCATTTTTCTTAGATGTTGTTTAAGCATTTTATTCGTCAAGGTAGGATTGCCATCCAAAACACCACAAAGTACACAGGAATACTAATACGAGTATATTTGACACATTATTTATCTCTAAATAAGCACCCATGATATTCAATTACATAGTTAGTTACATCAAAACATCTAAAAATATCAGAAGAAAACTTATCATGTGAAGTAATGGTGTACAGAAATAGTGATAGTCGAGAAGCAGAGAGGAAAAAATCTCAACTGCAACTGTTTAGATATAAACGAATTGGAAATTATCAGCTCGTTACGGATTATCTAAAACTGACACCAAATATAGGGTGTTGCATTTAAAAAAATTACCGATGACGTCATCACATTAATATGGATCACCCTGTATAACGAAATTTTGTTGTAAAATGTAGAATATTAAAATTGAAAATCGACGTGTTTCAGGTTTTTGTAAAACGATCATTATTTTTGGAAATATCAAATTTATTCCATACTTTGCTATACTGCCTCGACCAGATATGTTTCTCGAGAGAATTTATCTGGTTGAAGTTGGGATGATTCTGAAACCGTGTTAGGGATCACACGTTAAAAAGTAAGACCTCGTTAGTCCTTAGCTCGCACAAGTTTCTTAACTTCTGAGAGTTGACGTTCGTAAGAGGACGACAGCTGATTAACGAAAAAACAGATTTTAAACAGATTTTTTTTCGGACACACTGTATACGCCTATGGAACGGCTACTCTAAAATTATTCATTACTCCGCTGCTAAAGCATTTGCTATGAAGGCGATGAAAACGACCTGCAAATTATGCGTTGAGACGTTGTTGATGAGCGAATGCGCGCGTATGTCAAGTTCGTCTGCATTTCATGAGAGACAATGTATTTCAAAAACGTTCGTGCACAGTCTATAACCTTAAATATTTAGAAGGCTTCAACATCCTAAGAGATCATCAATATGGCTTTAGGAAACAAAAATCAACAGGCGACCTTCTATCATATGTCACCCATATTTGGAATAACGCAATCGAGAAACATGGAGCCGTTACGTATGATATTTCTAAGGCCTTTAACCATGTGTGGCAAAGGGGTTTGCTGGCCAAACTTCGATGATATGGCTTGACGGATCATTTTTCTATATGGCTCTACAGCATCCTGAAAGAAGATTCCCTGCAAGTGACCGTCAATGGATATACCTTGAATACTTTCACTATCAACGCTAATGTTTCCCAGGAATCAATATTGTCTCCAATCTTCTTTTTATTGTATATCAACGACCAACTTCACCGGCAGCAGTAGAGTGCATGTCTTGATGAGGATCTAGAGGTGATTTCGAATTGGGGTGAAATTAACCAGGTTCAATTTAATGCCAGGAAAACGATAAGTTTGTTGGAGGTTAAAATGGACACCAATGTCTTGGTACAATCATGTCGCTGGAATTGTAAAAACTGCTTCTTTAAAGCTTGGATCACTGAAACCAGAAAACTTTACACACCTCAGCAACTTTTGATGCTTTAACAAGCTCAGATCAGACCTTCTTTGGAGTAATGTTTTCATGTATGGAGCACCGCCCCTAAGCATACCCCGAAGCTGCTGAATTCCATCCAGAAAAGAGTCATCCGTCTGGTTGGAGACGCAAACATCACTTGCAACCTTGATAGCCTGGAACATCCAAGAAAGGTTGGAGATTTGTCTCTCTTCTATATAGATACTTTCATGGTAGGTGTTCAAGTGACTTGACACATTTGATTTCATCAAGAGCAGTACATATCAGAAATACGCGACGGACTGTGACTGCTCATCGTTTTGTGGTTCAACTCAATACACCGCGAACTTCACTATTCAAGAACTCTTCAATTCGAAGAACTGCATTTATGTGAAATAGACTTCCCGAGAAATTTTTTTCAACTGAATTCATTCTCCAGCGATTCAAATCCAACGTGAATCACCACTTTCTCACAGACACCGCTCTTAGAGCGCCTCGATGATTTTCCTGTAGTGCTTGTGTTCTGTCTTAAAAAAGAACAGTCCGTATCACTTTCACTAAAAAGGATTGGAAAGGAAGTTGAGTAATAGCTAATTTTAAATGTCATTCAGCTACCGTTTCAAAAATACCACATACTTTACCTTTTCATCAGCATTTTTGGAGAAATGAAGTAGAACCGTGACGGTATTTGAGTATCAAATATTTTGCAATAAGTGATGTATTTCATTGAATGTTCGAAATGTCCATTATTTTTTTCAACAGTGATAAAGTCTAATATTCCAAAAAACTACTGCCTGACTTTGTTTTTGCGCAGCTGTTATTCCTCTCTTCAAATGTTCCAAATCTTGTGGCTGTATTTTAAGAACAATCGATTTCAGATGCCCCCTTAGAAATAAATCTAGAGGCGATGAGTCGGGGAATCGTGGTGGTCATTTATCATCTTATTGAAAGTAAATGAGATCGTCTTGCAAAATTATGCTGCCATGTGCATCAAATTGATTTATCAAACTAATTGTTATGAAGTGGTTTATTATTTTTTCAAGTGAATTCAAGTAGAGATCACCATTTAGATTTTCCTCAATGCATGAAGGTACAAGAAAAAGTCGCGGACTTTTAGCGCTTCAATAGCGACAATTTTGATTGTTCACATACCGACTGAGAAAAAACGTACACTCATCAGTAAAGCAAATAATTCCAGGACACATTTACGATTTGAGTTAGTGTTGGGATATCTTTCACTGAACATTATTGCCGTTCTTATTGCGTATCTTTGACATTCACCATAAATAAGTATACTTTCGGTTATGTGCTGAAGTGTGAACACCATTGATGAAAATAATTCAATGAAAGCGCAACCTATATCTCNTTCAGTACCAAATTGGATAACATTATAGAAAATACACACACTTCATTCATGAATTACGATTTTGAATGTCACGGAATAAGCTTGATCTGCTTATGTCATCGATGATATCGTAATGACATTCATTCACCTATTTGATTTAATCCCAGCCAAATCAAATAGGAATTTATTCTAATCGTATGTCATAATTGTTAATAAGATATAAAATCATATTTTCCAATTATTATTATTATTGTGGAATATACCGTATTCACGGAAAGATGATAATATAAAATTAGATATAGATAATAATTGTGTTCACAGTTAAAGTTATAGATATGTATGACGTTGACGTAATTGTTAAATTCCATAGCCCTGCTTAAATCATCAATCACCAGTTCCGTTGCTATGGCAAGTCTGGGTTGCTATACACATTATCTGATTTGTCAGTTATTCGTTCATCTTGAGAATTATTTGTTTGGGAAGAGAATGATCTGTGTTTAGAGCTCCTAACAAAATTTGTGTATTTTTTTTTTGTTGCCTAGAAAATTGAGAAAACTATATGAAACATGTATTGATAATCGCAATAACCAGAAGAGCGGATCATTTGCAGAAAATGTTTTACTGGCTCACTTTGCAGAATTAGCCAAGAAATTGAAATCTTCGATTGAATGGTCTATATTTTCTATATTGAAAACTACATTCCAAACTAACAATACTACAGATATCAAAGTTTTCAGTATATTTAAAAGAACTGAGAAAAAATTAATTCCGGTCCTCTTTCCCAAATCTGACTGTATTGCAACGGATACTTTTTACCATATCCATAGTGAAGGTTGATGAATAAGTCACTTGTTATGAATAAGGCACTTTCTGTGTTCTGACCCTCTTTTCCGCTCTCTCCCAAATCTGACTGTATAGTGTAGTAAAGGTTGATCAATGAGTCACATTTTATGAATGATATTTGTTATGAATGAGACACTTTTTGTGTTCTGACCCCTATTCCGCTCTCTGCCAAATCTGACTGTATAATAACGGAGACTCTACCTTATTCACAGTGAAGGTTAATGAAAAATACTCTTTCTACATTCTGACCTCCTTTCCCGCTCTGTCCAAAATCTGACTGTATAACAACGGAGACTTTTTACCATATTCATAGTAATGGTTGGTGAATAAAACATTTTCTGTGTTATGAATGATACTTGTTATGAATAAGACACTTTCTGTGTTCTCTTCAGAACACAGAAAGTGATTGTATAGCAACAGAGACTTGTTACCATATTCATAGTGAAAGTTCTTTAATAAAACACTTTCCATGTATAAATAAGACACTTTCTGCGTTCTAAACCCCGTTCCCGCTCCCTCCGAAATCTGTTTGTATAGTAACGAAGGCCTTTCACCATATTCATAGTAAAGGTTAATGAATAAGACTTTCTGTGTTCTGACCACCTTTTTCGCTCTTTCCTAAATCTGATTGTATATCAACGAAGACTTTTTACCATATTCATAGTAAAGGTTTATGAAATAAGATACTTTCTATGTTCTGACCTCCTTTCCCGCTCTCTCTGAAATCTGACTGTGTTGCGACGGAGACTTTTTACCATATTCCTAGTATAGGATTATGAATAAGACAGTTTCTATGTTATGAATAAGATACTTGTTTTGAATGAGATACTTTCTGTTTTCTGACCCCCTTTCCCGCTCTCTCCCAAATCTGACAGTATAGCAACGAAGACTTTTTACCATATTCATAGCAAAGACTAATAAACAAGTAACAACACTTTGTTTTTATTTCTCATGTTTCTTTGCTTTCTGGTTAAATTTTATTGTACTAAGGTTCGTAAAGTAGAATGAAGCAGTGAAGATTGACTCGAGTCGACTGACAGAATGGCTGCCGGCTTTGATATCCACCTGATATCGCCCCAAGAATAATGTTTGTTTTTTGTTATCGCTTATCTTGCACCGAGTATTCCATATTTTCTTGTGTGTTCGCTGAAGAGAGTGAGCAGCGAATGAGATATCGCTGCATGTATACTTATCGGTCGATATCTTTCAATAAATGCACTTCCTGCTTTTCCGTAGGAACTATTCCATGAGGTAAGAAGGGGAATGATATCAGTTTTGATACGCAGGAAAAAAATCTTACATCCAGTCGGCCTATAATAATTATTATAATCTTCCACAGTGACATAATCAGTGACAATAGTTTCTCATTGTCACCGATAAATGAATGACCGCACGAAGATTTTTATACAATAAAGTTCTGAGAAGTTGAGAATATACAGGGTGGCTGATATATGATCGCATTTTTTTTAATTTGAAATGATTTGAATTTTGTATTTTCAGAAATTTATTTTAAAAAACTATATACCTGAAAACATTGTTCATAATCACAAAACATTATGCGAAATTCTTCGGAATTTTCTTTAGCATACTTCGTTATCTGTTTTCTGTTATTTAGGAAAAGGCGATGACATCTTCCCTCACGAAGACGCCATCTATGTGCTTAAATCATACCGGCATGCCGCACTAAAACAGAAATCTTAGCCGCACAGATGCAGAAGGTATGTCATTCTTGGCTCACTGCGCTTACTCAGGGCACATGATTCTTGGACCCAATGATCACTTACCCCACGGTGTGGGGAGTGGTCATTTGTTGATAATGCTGGCGCGCCCTCCCGAATGTATCGGGGCTTCGGGGGAGAGGGCCTGACCAGCGCACACTGCGGTGGAATAAAATAATAATAATACCTCACCTCTGAATAAGGTGAACACAACTCTGTCACCGAGTTGGAACCCGTTCATCGATAATGCTACTACTTTTGGCTACCACGTCATCCATAGTGTGTCCAGTGATTGTAACAGTGGTGTCATCTGTAAACAGAAATGTACTTTTGAATTTACTATATTGTGTAGCAATCCTGTTAATGATATCTGATTCATTTCCATAACGAATGTATGGATTACAAACTGAATAGAAAAAGTTATTGGTTCGAAGCACCAAACTCTTACGAAGGTTCGAAATAGATGAACACTTCAATCTAGCAGACCACTATTATAATCTTCATGCAGTCATTGTTCACTGTGGTTATGGCGTTGAATATGGTTATTATTACGTCTTGGTCAAAGACGAAACGAACTGATTTAACTTTGATGATAGTCGTGTCACGAAGTGTTCTGGCGATGTATTGAATTTATTGAAGCCTCTGGAGACACCCTACATTTTGTTTATGAAAGAGAGGACATTGGCAGATCAAGATCTTCAGATGGTGTGGTGCTGCAGGTTTTTCCGGGTGTTCCTGCAGCTGAAAAAGCAAATGCTTCACTGGAATCAATGAAGTCGCCCCGGAGCGCCAATTAATTTTTGTTGTTTTATAATTTCATGATTTGTATTGAAAATAAAAAAAATGAGCTAGAACTTTGAATACAATTTCAAACACGTAGATGTTCGTCATTTTTGATAAAGTTAAAATTATGCATATTGCATAAATACATCTACATATTGATGTTCCCACAGAACATCAACATGCTGATATGATGACTGAACCTGTACCTTTTGTGAACTATGAAAATATTAGGGAATGTATTTATTGATCACTCAAATCTTTTAGATTTGAGTGCGGTCCTGTTAATGTTCGAAAAAATAATAAACAAATGAGCGTTAACTTCATTATATCCCTTTTGTGAAATAAGTTGTCATGTGTGAGGTTGAAATTAAGTAGTTGTTGCTCTGCCGTTATTTTGATTTTATAAAGCATGTATTTTTCCTCAAAAATGAGTTTTTGTTCGTGTTTAATGTCCCTAAACTGAAAATATTTTAAAACCTTTATTGATCATGTTATGTAGGTTTCACAGTTTGCATATCGCAGCGAGGTAGATCACGTCGACTATTGCCACATTACCATTGATGATGTCTTCCGCAGTTGCGGATGAAACTGCGGAACCAGAATTATATCAAAAACCGAATTTAATGACTTGGAAATTCAACATTAATTTTATTGGAGTAGAGATTAACTTCCCAAAACACTCTGGCATGTGATAAATATTTAGGGGTTGTCGTTAAATAAGTATTCAAGTACTTTGCTCGAAATGTCAATTCAAAAATAGTTTCGGCGCTATGTTCATATACATTTACATCATTCGATAATTGCCAAGCCTGATTGTAGTTCACGGTCAATTTAGTATAAATAAACCATTACACTTTCTCATCGTGTAACTGAAGCTATCTACTGAATTTAATAAAACAATACGTGGTTGGAATAACAAGAAACGGCAAAACATTTTTGGGATTCGATGATATCAATACCAAATTTTCAATATTTAATTCAATTACAATGCAATACAATTCAATAATATTAAAGCACGACTATCCTTCTATATCAATGGACGGAATGTCCTCATAAAAAGTAACACATTCAGATGTTAACTACTTTTAAAAAAGCAGTTTCGAGGAAACTACATACATTGAAAGATTAATTTTTGAAATCTTAACATATATTTGTCATTTTTCAAGAAATATTTTTCGAAGAGTTTGATATAATATGGCGGTTTTTACTCACTTATGAAAGTAAATGATATTCTTGAGTTCATAATTTTGGCAAAGATTCTTTTTTTCTTAATAATCAAATATTTCGCATTACTTTATATTGATTGTGTCACCCACACATTATTATTGCAGAAACTCTCTCACTATGGTAAAAGAGACATGGCCCTGAAGTGGATGGAATCATATTTGACAGAACGAAACCAACTGGTTAAAACTGACCATACATCCGGATTACTTAACGTAAGTTGGGGAGTACCACTAGGATCAGTTTTAGGTTCATATCTATTTTTCCTATATATAAATGAGCTTTCACTCTTAGATATATCTGGTTCCTTCACTTTATTTACCAGCGACACTACCATTCTATGGTACTTTGAAAATGTGAATTTGCTTCGAAAAAATGTTACAAGGGACCTACAAAAAATCAAGTCGTGATGCGATGCACATTTTCTATGTTCAAATTCCAATAAAACATAATTTCTCACATTTAAATGTCTTTTTCTGGATATAAAATTAGGTGCTGACTCTATATCATCTGACAGCAATATAAAATTCTTGGGACTTAACATAGATACCAATTTGAAATTCACAAATCATAATTATATGCTAAACAAAAAATTATCATCCGGCTGTTTTGCCCTCAGGTCTACAGTTAAAGAATTAGGTTATGCTGCGGCAAAAACGTCTATTTTGCTCTCATTGAGTCAAAGTTGAGGTACGCAATCCAGTTGTGGGGATCGTGTTAATGAATGAACTCTTTGAGAGTGTATTTTTGCAGCAAAAGCGAGCGGTGCCGTATTTGTGTCAACTAAATAGGTTAAGTTCCTGCAAACCTCTTTTCCTGAAACACGGAACACTGACACTAAACTCAATCTACGTTTCAGACGCTACATGTCTCATTCACAAGGATAAATCTTTTAGGAAAAAGTTATATGAAGCCTATTGCAATCTGACATACTAATATTTTAATGACGAAACGATATGAAATTGACTATGCTTATATGTAATAATATATGTGTACTTTTACCTAGATGTGATTATTTATATGTATTACCTATTTTTATGTTATTATTTTGATGTATATTTGTCCGGATGCTTATTCAGATGTTCTTTTTTTACCAATGGTTGTCAATAAGGTTCTGTATCTTGGATAACACATACTCTTTCTTTCTGTCTCTCTCTCTGTCTCTCTATCCCACATCTTTCATGCGTTAGCCTCTTCTCTGTTTTAAAGTATAATGAAATCCCTTTAAAAGAAACCCAAGAACTTTAGATTCGAAGAACATGTCTGTGATTTCACTGCTTATTCTTCTATCCATTCGTCAAAAGTTTTTTCAACTAAAAAATTTTCAAATTGTCTAAAAACTAAGCGAGTTCATCATCACTCTATGTGATTTTGAGAAAGATTGTTATCGTATCTCTCATAATGTTCCTTTGGAAATATGGCATTATTTATAGTGAAAGGATCTTCTACTGAGTTTTTCAAGCCCTATTCAAGTGGAATGTGTGTACTTCAAGGCTCAGTTTTGGGGACCCCACTATTTATTATTCATATCAGTAACATAGTTTACTGATTTCAGCAAAATATAAATTTGGAAGACCGACGCACAAAACTGATTCAAAATCTATGCAAAATGACGAAAGTGAAGAGTGCGCACGCGCACCTATTAGGTGTGCCTTCCATTACGTAGGCTAACACACAGATGGCGCTACTAGTATTGAATCCATATGATTTTTAGTTAACACTAAACTTCAAAAGACACGTGTACAAATTTCATATCTGTTGGACTTATTGTTTGTGGGATGGAACCTTTTGAGTGAACCAACTTTTGTTAGTTTGATGAAAATGGGTAAAAAGGAATCTCGAGTGTGTTTGGCGAAAAAAAATACTGTTGAAGCTAATGCTTGGCTTGATAAATATTATTCGGCATTGGCACCAGAAATGTCAACCATTAAGAAGTGATTTGCTGAGTTTAAACGAGGTGTAATGAGCACTGAGGACGATGCACGCAGTGAACGCCCCAAAGAAGCTGTTACCGAGAAAAACATCAAAAAGTTCACGAAGTAGTTTTTGATGACTGCAAAGTGCAGTTGATCGAGGTAGAAGTTCTAAAAAGAACGTCTTGAATATATCGTGAATGAATATTTGAGTATATAAAAGCTCTGTTTGAAGTTGGCGCCGCTCGAGCTCACAATCGACCAAAAACAACGATTTGATGATTCTGAGCATTGTTTGATGCTGTTCCACCATAAAAAACCCGAATTTATGCGTCGATATGTGAAAATGGATGAAACAAGGTTCCATCATTTCACACCAGTATCAAAACGATCGTCATCTGAGCAGCGACATCTATCAGCAGCGACTATTATACAGCGTTATTGGAGCGTTTGAAGCGCGAAATCACGGAAAAAAGGCCCCATTTGAATAAAAAAATGTGCTGTTTCATCAAGACAATGCTCCGTGTCACAAATCAATGAAAACGGTGGCAAATTTGCATGCATTGGGCTTCGTATTGCTTCCGTATCCACCGTGTTATTCAGATCTGGCCCCCAGCGAAATTTTTCTGTTGTCAGACCTCAAGAGGTTGAAGACAAATCGTACTATAAAAATGGTATCGAGAGATTTATGACCGCTTTAATCTTTGTATTGCTCTCCAAGGCAACTATATTGAATAATGAAATAAAATTTTCCCAAAATATAGATATTTCAGATACTTTTTGAACAAGTATTGATTAAACTTTTTGACATGGGAAGGTAAAATATTGTATAAGTGGACATCGATAGAGTGTCTGCTTGACTTTTTCAGTCTGAATCTATCGGCCTTCAACAAATCACATTCTCTAGTATAATGATCGTAGAAATCACAGTTTCTGTTCAATGTTGATATTTATTTTATGAATATATCTCAAAAGTTGATACAGATGAATAGAAGGTACTGTCATTAGTTTCATCGAAAGAAATTGAGATCTACAGGAGTCCAAGAAAGCAGCCCCAGATAATATCCTTATGGCCTTTTTTGTAACATAAATATCCTATTTGCGTTAGTACTATTTCCCCAGAGAATTGTTCCATAGTAAGCGTAGTAAGCTGATAATAGCGCCTGTTGAGAGATTACATCTTTCAATTTCCGAAGAAGAAATGTGTATTTCGACAGTTTAATGCTAAGTTGTTCAATGTGCTCTACCAGTTCAAAGTATATCATCTAGATGTATGCCTAAGAGTCCTTCAACCTAAGAGATGTTTGATGTAAAAATGATAAGTTGAGTTTTATTTCCGTTTAACATTAGATTATTTCTTTTGAACCACATGTCAGCATTCTTTTGAATTTAATTTATATCGCCCACCAAATTACCCTCAATTTTTTGGGATGTCGTAAGAGTAGTATCATCGGCAAAAGTAAAACAATTATGAGGTGACATGAAGGAAAAGAGATCATTTATATGGATTATGAATAAAAGAGGACCCAGTACCGTGCCTTGGGAAATTCCACATGTAACTACTGGTTTTAAGTCGGACACATTGTTCGAGTCAATTGACACATATTGGAATCTGTTTGTCAGATATGAAAAAAAAAACAGGGGGGTTCCTTTCATGCCATAGGCATCTAATTTTTTCAGTAGAATAGAATGGGAGAAGCAATCGAATGCGAAGCAACAATAGTGTGTTCTGCTTTTTCAAAGCAAGTTATTATGTTTTCGATTACTTTTTTTACCGCACTTATTGTGGAGGATGATATATTTTTATTCATCATGTTGAAATCGTAACTGAAACCGTTTACCAATGGATTTTTTCTTGATAATTTTAAATGTATTTCTTCAGTTGGAATAAAATGAGTGAAAAAATATGTTGAACGGTTTTATTGAAAAAAGATGATACTGATAATGTATTAAAAACTTAAAAATAATTCGCCCTAGGTAGCAGACGTCACACCACTCTCCTCAAAAGGGTAAAAAAATAATGAAATCGTTGGGCGTAGCGTAACCTGAGTAAATATGTAAATACTACGCTCAACGTTTTATTATTTTCATCTGATCAATACCGTAGATTGCTGCGGAGAGTGGGGTGATGACTGATACTAGGACCGTCTGAATTATTTTTTAGTTTTCAGTACATTATCTACATCATTAGTATTTTTTTTCAATAAAACCGTTTAACATAAACATTTTTACCTATTTCGTTTTCAGTTTCTAACTTTGTAACTCAATTCTTCTCATTCTGTTCAGTTCATTTAGTGCCTCAGTATTACAAGGTAATATGTAATCCGTCATTTTGTAGACGTGTACAAATTTCATATNAATATGTAATCCGTCATTTTGTAGCTACGGCCATCTTGGATTTTCAGTGATACAGAATTAATTCATTAAACTGTATTTTCATCAAAACTAAATGTGTATACCAACTATCAGATTAATCTGTCAATTACTTTTGACCCAAATAAACAAACGGTGAAGCTAAATAAAACCTTTTCAGAAAAGACAATTCTGATATTTTCTAGTCCAAGTTGCGTGAAAACAAGATGTAAACTCAGTTGTGTACACTTTGATTTCAGCCCTGTATAAGTCTTTAATAGTGACATGTATATTTTTTATTTATATTTTACAATAATTCTGTGAATGAAGTGAACAGTGTAAACAACTCAAATTTCAACTTGTGAACTGTGCTATTACCTAAGTCAAATAACTGATTAAAGTAAAAGTAATTCACTTGAAATGAAGTAATCTTTTCCTCATCATTAAAGCAGTAAATTCCAATAGAAGTGTTGAAATTATATATACCGTAAACATATTTAGCGCTTTCTAAATTCTATTAAAATTTCAACTCGATTATTTTTGTATCTAATGAACTGCGGAAAATGGCACTTTTATAGAAACCTTAACGAGTGAAAATCTTATTCCTGGTTTTGAAAATAAATCGTCAATTCTGAGCAAGGGGTGATTTTAACGCCCCCTATCAAGGAAACTATTCAGTTTTGGGGTTTATCACCTGATTAATTTCAATTCAAAATAACATGAACTACATTATATTAAACATTCAGAAAAATACACCAATTTTTTTCGTTTTGTACCTCTCGGGAGGAGGAGGGGGCTAATGATATGAAAAAGGGCTATTTCCTTAATTCTTGCATATTGAAACACCCGACAATGCATTTCAAAGTAATCCAGATATATGTTTTTTTGCGTTTCATAATAGATGGTTGGGGGAACAGGGGGTGACGAATTTTTTTATAAAAGAGTATAACCATATGCAATATTATCGACAATGGAACTGGTGAAAATGTCGTTCACGATTTCGAAAATGAATAGTCTATTCTGAGAAAGGGGTGTTTTTAACGACCCCTAGCGGCAAAACTGTTCATTTTTGTGGTTGGCGAAATGGTAACATTTGTTGTAGAATACATCATATCAAAAATTCAAAAGAATCCACCGAGACCCAAATTTGTTTAAATGACACAGAGTGCGAGAGATCGCACGAAAGAGATCATCGACATTTTGTATTCATTTGAAAGACCTATTGATGCCATTATGTATTCAAATGTCCGCCAAGGCTTCTCTGGGAGGAGCGCATCCGAAACATTCAATTTTCCATGACTCTGGCGCATAAATCATGCTGAATTTGACCAATGGCATGGGTAATGTTGGCTCTGAGAACCGCTGTGGTTTGTGGCTCATTCGTATACACCTGCGACTTAAGAAAACCCCGCGAAAAAGTCTAACGGGGTGAAATAACACTATCTCGGTGGCCAGTTCACATCACCTCCACTTGAGATGACCATGCCTCCAAATCGTTCATGCAGAATATTCAATGTGGCATGAGCTGTGTGGCTTGTAGCTTCGCTCTGTTGAAACCACATGTCGTTGATGTCCAGATCATCTAATTCTGGCCAAAAGAAGTTGTCGTTCTCAAAGAAATATGGACCGATCACACCGTCAGCCCAGAATCCCCACCATTGGGGATGCATTGGGCGCTTTCGGATCTCATGTAGATTGGTATCGTCCCAAATTAGACAATTTTGTTTGTTCATGTTCCCGTTCATCCAGAAATGTATGATTTTACGATGAAAATTAGAGTATGTTGCCAACTGTTGTCATTTACCTTCAATTCCTGGGTTGGTTGAATTTTGCACGAGTGCAGGCTCAAGTCACGACGCGAAATTTGCCAAGTTGTAGTCTGCGAAAGGCCGAGTTCTTGTGAGCAACGCGAAATCGACTGTCTCAGAATTTCCTGCACACTCTCACCGACAGCGGCGATGTGTTCGGCAGATCTTGCGTTTCGTAGACGTACGGGTGTTGATCGATTGTTTATCCACCACATTGCGAATAGTCCTCTCGNCATGTTCCCGTTCATCCAGAAATGTATGATTTTTCGATAAAAATTAGAGTATGTTGCCAACTGCTGTCATTTACCTTCAATTCCTGGGTCGGTTGAATTTTGCACGAGTGCAGGCTCAAGTCACGACGCGAAATTTGCCAAGTTGTAGTCTGCGAAAGGCCGAGTTCTTGTGAGCAACGCGAAATCGACTGTCTCAGAATTTCCTGCACACTCTCACCGACAGCGGCGATGTGTTCGGCAGATCTTGCTTTTCGTAGACGTACGGGTGTTGATCGATTGTTTACTGAACTAATGGACTCAAATTTATCCACCACATTGCGAATAGTCCTCTCGATAGGAAGATTATGGCGACCGTAAAATGGGCGAAGCGCGCGGTACGTTGCCCGAACACAACACCTATTTTGATTTACGCGTTTTGATGAATGCTATATCCATACATGGTGATTCGGGAAAGCAGACTGAATGAATAACAACTAATTTGACAGATGTTGCTTGAATAAGATGTCCGTTATCCACTGTCAAATTTCGGAAATCCCTGTTGGAAGACCCTATATAACATAGTTATTATATAGCAATTATCTTGAATCAGTAACTGTTACCTAGGCATTGTATTGTGTTGTAATACTTATTCAGAGTTCTATAGTTCTATATGTATATTTTATGGTAACAATATATTAACTATTAGGTTAAAATGAAGTTCTCTTATGACTCGACTTTATTCAAATTGACATTCAATCTGTTTTGTCGTCTCACATTACAATTTATAACGTGTACAATGGAAATGCAATTTGAATAGTTTCGTTATTAGTGCAAGTATACTACCTCCGGCCGCAATAATGAGATTGGTCGTAATAAACTTGAATGATCTATAGTCATATATTTCGGAAGCGTTTTGAGTCCAAAACTTCAATACTTTGGCCGGTGGTAGAAGAATATAGCGTATAGTTCAAGTAAACGATATAGTGCAACCTACCGTCAAACAACTTCCCTTTAATAATATAGTTAGGGAGCTAACTAATCTCGTTATTCAATAATCAAAGTCTTGACTAGTTAGGTATAGGTATGATATACATAGAAAGAAAGCAAATTTCAGCAGCTTTCCGAATTTTCAATAATATACAGGGTGTTCCATTTAAAATAATCAAATTTCAGCAACTTTTTCAAGCAAACGAAAAAACTGTATTTTTTTACCTACTTGTCACATACTACTGAATACTACTTAGTCACATGTATATACAATTGATCGCTTCAAAAACACTTCATTAACTTTCTTCGAAAGCTTTTGATAATTCCCCTTCCATATTCTCTGTTTCACTATCACTGTCGTCATTCAAATAAATAATGAATTAATTTCCACCATCAATATGGAAGTGTCCAATCTCCATATAGTATTTTGAACTCAAATTACTTTTTTAATCCTTTTCTGCCAGTCTTCTTCGGTAATATTAGATACTTCTTCTTCAATTAGCTCTATGACCTTCTTATCAAATTTTGGAAAATTATTTTTACGCCTGATGCTTTATTTCAATTATCCCCAAATCAACTCGATGGGATTGAAAACACAAAAATAGTATGGTGTGTCCATACTTTTCAGCAATACTCTCAAGGGCATACACTTTCTCAAATGTTTTTGTCTGTGAAACTTCAAGTAGTTGGTTTTTGGTATAGTAATCTTCAAAATAGAAATTGTTATCCATTAAAAAACTTAGTATTTCTTCTTTCCTCGAATTTTTATTCGGTACTTTGATGAGCTGTCGCGAATGGTAGGAAGCGTTGTCAACAACTATTACACTATTCGCATTCAAATTTGGGATCAATGTGTTTTCAAACCATTCCTCGAAAATATTAGCTCCCATGTTATGATAGTTATCATTGCAGTCCTCAAGTTTTTTTCCACATAATTTCAAAGAATTCTAAACCCATCCTTCACTTCCTCTGCAATGCACAATCATTAGTCGCGATCCTGTGTTTGTAGGCATGTTAGGCGTACATATTCTCGAACCATCAGTCTACCCTTTGGTAACTGTATCGTGAGAGTCACAGAAAGTTTCGTCCAAATAGAAAATTTGCCGTTGTTCTTGTCTATGTTTAGTTATTTGTTCTAAGTATTTGCTATGAAATTCCACTATTCTTCTGCTTCCCATAACTACTTGACGTTTGTTTATTATTTCAAATCTGAATCCTATTTTCTTTATCCAATTCTGAAAAATTTCGTGCCAGCAGCTCACGTTATGGCCGGAAGTATTCAATTTCTTCCTTATGATTTCAGTTGTAACAGTCGTATATTATTTTTTTTTAATGATTTTATTAGATTGATTAAATTGTATTAGAATGAATGAAGGTTTTGGTAATCCTGTATCACATCGCGTCTTGCTTTCATAAGGTTTATTTTTGACTATTTTACGTACAGTTGAAAAAGAAATTTCGGTCAAATCTGATGTTGCTTGTTATATTTTGTTTCCCTCGAAACCAAACTTGAGATGTAGATTCTCACATACATTGAAACATATTCTCTGTCTTTCAATATTCAAATGCATCCGAATCTTAGTCTATGTTGTTATAACACTTGTTATTACTATTAGTACGCAAGGATGCAACATTTTAAACAGATAACAAAATTTTCAAGTATTTATAACTGCACACTCAAATCGCAAACAGATCCTGAACTGAACACGACTGCGATAACTATCCCCGCATTCCCCGAATTCTATTCGTCACCGTAACATGACTGAAATTTAATTTTATGACTCTTCAGCGAATCATAAAATTCGGTTAGTAAAAATTATCTAATACAAACCACTAATTCTACAGTCCACGTGGACTAGTTCGCAGCCGGTTTATTTCAATGTTTATTTGGCCTTTGAGAGTGCCGTCAACTTTAAATGTGCACAATAATGTTTACTTCGACTATACTAATAAAAGTATCCAAAAAGCATTCTGAATGGTTTTTTGTACACCTTGTAAATTGCAAGGCGAAATGACGGTCAAATTAAATTGAATAAAAAGTTAAGTCATGAAGGAACTTCACACTTGTCACTTCGCGACAAGTGTGAAAGTTACAATTGGTCCTTTGAGCCGGATCACCTAAATAATTTTGGTACTTCATATTTCTCATCATGAAAACCATATTGACAAACATTTATGGGAAATTGGAATCTTTTTCAACGGATATCTGTTTCTTTCTCCATTTGATTGGTAAAATTCCAATCTTCCTCTGCGAAATACTTTTCAGAATATCTGAAACATTTCTAGAGCTACAAAACAAATCAACGACCACGTCTCTGGCTCTAAAAAGTATGATGTAATATTTTTTGAATATCGTGTGTAAAGCATTCAGGCTTGCCCCTATACCTTTGTTGTTTTTCCTATAACCAATGAGGTTCATTTCGTAAGGGTAATTTTCAGCTCAGTACGTAGTTACANTCCAAACCTAAAAAATTCACTGGTAAGAAACACCTCAGACGGAGTCAGCCATACTCGTATTTTCTTTGACAAACGTCAAAAGAATACAATGGACACGAATACACAAAAACAAGATGTTTTCCTAGAATTCAGTTTAGGTTCATAATTCCGTTTTAAAGCTTTTTTGCCTTATCATTGGTATCCTAGCTCTCTGGAAAAGAATCGTACCTCACCCAGAAAAAGTAAGTAGGTGACATCAAATTATCTATATTATATTGTTGAAAAATCTATTGTCGTTGAAATGGGTGAATATGAGAATTTGATTTTTCTCCTAAAGTTATTTGTATTCATGTTAGTATTTTCAAATATATTCCAGTAATTGATCACCTGTCGGTATAATTTTCCCGGAAAGGAGTGGTTAGGAGTGTTAGTTTGCGTACTCTATCATTGATAATTACGCTTGATGTGAACAATATCGTCTTTCTGTAGAGCAACCACCCACTGTTTATTCGAAAATTGCGATAAAATTGCAGGTTTCTGATAATTAATTAGTGTACACAATGAATGATAGATTGAAGAATGGTTTTCGATAACAGGTTGACTAAAATGAATTTCATTCGAACTTCCTAATACTGAAAAAAAATTGCAATGAAAAACGTCCAACTCTTCTCTATTCCTTTTTTTGCAAACAGATAGATTCTTGTGAACAATAGTTAGAGGGATTAGCAATTAAGGACGATGTACTACGAGAATCATTGAAAAAATAGGAGATACGTTTTTTTCCAACCAATAATGCAAAAAGTTTTCCATTCTAGAGTTGATATTCAAAAATGCCTTTTGGAAGGCTTCAAAAAATCATTTTCCAATATTTCAAGAGGGTACAATAACTGAATAATGATTTGTTTAATATATTCTGTGGGAGCTAGTGTGATGTTGTTGTTGTGATGAAGAATAATTCGATGTTTGAAGTTATTTCACAAATTTTGTATCAGACCTTGGACGAACATCTTCTTGTATTTTATCCAGCAACAATTTTCCTTTGATCCTCCACAAAAATGATAGCGATATCTTTCAGTGGAACCGAAAAAAGCTTTAAACAATGGACCACAATCCAGGGTACAATTGCGGGATTGGCTTTTGTGGCAAAAATTATTGGTATCCCTTTTTGAATTTTATTTTTATTTCTCCGTTCGTTATCAGTTCTATGAATTCTTCTGCCAGCTGGGGTGATCCTGCTGTGTTGACCTTTGAAAAAGGATCCAACACCCAGTCCGGTACTTCCAATTTTCAAATGTCCTGGAGTCATTCTGCGGAGTCACTGTGGAGGTTCTCCAAATGTTGGCAGTCGTCGTTGTTGAAGGATACTGCAGACAAATTAGGAAAATTGCGAAACTCACGTCTGTCGATATTATTCTTGTATTAGAGCAATTTGGCTACAAATGCAGTAATGACAGTTTTTGTTTTAATCAAATTCAAGTCATCACCTTGACGTTGGAGATTGACATCATCAAATAATTTATACAGGTCTATCAAGTATGCAATATCATTCTTTGAAGTTATCAGGTTGTCGTGCAATTCTTTGTCTTTGTTTTCCAAGAACTCTATTACAGAGTCAAATAGATTGTAAACTTGAGTCAGGCAGTTACCTCTTGATAACCATGTGTGAAGTAGCCATCGGTTAAAATCTTCCTCATTAGCAACACAAAGCTGATTAAATAATCTGTGATTTAAAGAGCTATTTCGGATTTTATTAACTGCTTTGATGATATATTGCAATGATTGATAGAGGTGCTCACTCAAATTTTTCACAACCAAATGTTGCCTATGAAAGACGCAATGTACAGCGAGCAAGCACATCTGGAATTTTATTTTTTAAGTACGCTAAGAAGCCTTTGTGACGTCCTGTCATAACCGGAGTGTATTATATATGGTTTTTCCTCACGTATGACAACAACAATGCTTCATTGGTTGGTGAAGTGGACTCATCCAACTGAATTGAGAATTTAGAAGTCTTCAGATGATTGCCCAATGACTCTTCAATGTTTTCAGCCATCTCATCAATTTGTCTCTGCACGGAGCTGTTGCTTCAAGGAGTTTTCGGATAATATCTGCCGTTGGTTTATGGAGCACAGTAGTTATTACTTCTCTTGTTGCCGGTAACATTAAATCCTCTCCAATAGTGTGAGGTTTACCAGTTTGAACAATTAGCAAGAAGATATTGTAGGAAGCCGCTGAACAAAGTTGGCTGAGCTGAGTGTTTATTTTTCAGTTCTTGTCATTTTTATCTGAATACATTTAGCCTTGAGGGTTTCATCGCTTCATTCGAAAATGTATTTTGACAAAGAAGGCACACAGGCGAAGATGGATTTGTGGAATTTTCAATAAATCCATATTTTATATATCCCGCGCTATACTACCGTTTCTTCTTTTTTGCTTCCGACATAATTTTGTCTTCAAAAATGCTGAAGTAAAGAATCGAGTATTGAAAACTTGCTAATGACACCACTGACAGTATTCACTACCGCACTTACAGCACTTTACCTAGCTAGTCGCTAACTAAATTCACTTGTTTTCGTAATATCGTCATCATGGCTTAAAAGAGGTTGGAGCTTGGCTTCCTTATCGTTTCGATTGATGTTCGTCAGAGAGACAAACGGGTCAAGACTGATTTATGGGATGACGGCATGAATGTCCTCAGACATCAGTACCGCCTTTCACGTGGACCTATACCTGGCTGGGGTGTTTGGATGAAGATATTGTTCATCTTTTGACGGAGGACATGAGGGCCTCACTCGACAGAGTGTCTGGGCCTTCTATATCGAGAGGAGTTGTCTGCAGCATAATCTATAGTTTCCCTAACTAACGGATTATCGTGGGTTTCTGCGCAATTAAAGACTTGCTGATTCCTCGAGTGAATGGACTGCATTACTGACTGTATGGCGCGCGCTCTTTTATATGAGGCAGCGAGTGGGCCTAGTACTTTCGAGAATGGAGACTAGAAACTTCTCGCTTCGCATTAAAGCTTAACACCATCTATTGTACAGTTTGACAACTATCGGACAGGAAATAGTTACTGTCCAGTCCCCTACATGGCGCTACACGAGGAAACGTGCGTTAAGCGTAAAGGAGCGGTAAAGTTGTGTTAAAAGCAGAAAAATTACTTTTAAATTAGCCATCGCCACCCTAAACCGCTTCAACGCCCCCCAATCTTCTCTGTGCTCTTTACTGTCCCCCTATAGGCCTCCAGCTCCCACAAGGGGGCGTTATTGCCCACTTTGAGAAAGACTGGTCTAGATCAACTGAAAATTATATAATAAGTGGCGTTATGGTGTCCATTTCTGGGGTTGGTCAACTAATAAAGGTGACGTATTTTTGGATCAAAAAAAACATCATCAGAAGTATCACTGGTATAAAATCATGGAGTCCTGTGAACCTTTTTTCAGGAAATTAGGAATGATGACTTTACCTTACTCATACAATTAACATTAGGCAAAAAAATATATCAAGTTCCACTAGCTCGACAGCTGATTGCTCTCGCAGGTCCTAATGTTGGCAGGTCCTCGTTTTACAAACTGGAATAAATGAAAGCAGAACATTAGAGAGGTTTGAAACAAAATATATACTTTGTTTTAGTTTTGAATGTGTTTTACAGCGTTGATAATTATTTAACGTAAATATATGTGTGGGTGTGCATGTGTTTCCATGTGTGTTTTGTTTGGGAATAGTAGTCTGTTTTTTAGCTTTTACTGACTAGTCCTAATATGATTAATTATAGAATTGTCAAACAGGAGAATAAAGGGTTCAATTTGATTTGATAACTACTCATAAATAACACAAAACAAAAATTGTGTCAATACAGATTTCTTCCTTTTAATGACAAACTGTAAATGTAAAATTATCTCCACCAGACGAATAATGACTATTAAAATAATTTTCTAAAAAAGTCCCAGATCCACAAATTGTACCTTTAATATTTATAATTTTGATTCAGAGGTAAAAATGAGGCTTATAACGGGTAACTTTTTTCAGAAATTTTGACCAATGTATTTCTTTCTAAAAACGTTGCTCATCATCAGAAATTGTACCACAAATGACTAATTTTTCAATACAACTCAACCCTGATAGAAATTAAAGTAAGTTTGGAGTTTGCGCTGAAGAGAGATGCATACGTAAAATGTATTCGTTATGGAGAAATTAAATGTTGAACGTTTCATTTAAAAAAAACAGAAAATTCGCTGTCGCTCATTTTAGTGAGGAAATCAACATCTACTTCCATAGACTAATACAGTCTACTTTCGAACTTACATTATTGAATATGTCCGGAGTCAGAAATCGGCATTTCCGAACAATGTCTAAATTTGCACAATTGATTTAATTAGTAGTAAACGTTCTGAAATGGACGTCACTGTAAGTTTTTTCTGCACTAGTAGTTTTTGTTGAATCTAGTTGTCGCAGAACAAAAAGTAGATAGTTGGTCACTGTCACTTCTTCACGAATTTTTATTCAGTCATCCTTGTTCACTGTGTTCCAACATGGATTATTCTACTGAATGAAAAATAGAAATTTTTGCAACTTATTATCGAAATAATGGATAAGTTTCGAACTTCAGGTTCTGTTCACAACAGAAAACATGAAGTATCCCGTCCTGTCAGAAATGACGGAGTTGAAGTTACAGTTTTATGGCATCTAGAAATTAATAATCGACAATCTATCAGACATGTAGTTAGAGCGTCTGGTGTATCAGCTAGTACTGTTTTTCGGATTTTGAAAGCCTACAAATTCCATCCTTTCAAAATAAGGCTAGTTCAGGAATTAAACGAAGATGATTCTGATTGTCAACTTCAGTTTAGTGAGGTGTTCAGCGAGAAATTGACCAATAACCGAAAACTATTATACAATACATGTTTTTTAGATGGAAGTTGTTTCATGTTGAATGGTGAAGTCAATAGGGATATAATTGTCGTTACTTGGGTGATGTGAATCGTCATTTGGTGATAGAAACACAGTCACTAATCCTACTAAAAGTGAATGTCTGGGCCGGCATTATTGGTAATCATATTGTTGGACCATTCT
The DNA here is from genome assembly GCF_000500325.1 of Leptinotarsa decemlineata. NCBI lineage: Eukaryota > Metazoa > Arthropoda > Insecta > Coleoptera > Chrysomelidae > Leptinotarsa > Leptinotarsa decemlineata. The sequence continues at coordinate 4,704 of NW_019292482.1, read as the reverse complement.
TCGTTGAAGGTAATCTCAATGGAGACACATACCTACTTAAATCTATTAAAAGACTGTAAATAGATCCTATGATTAATTCATTCAACATACCTAGGCACCGTACTTCCAAATTTCAAGGATGTTTTTCTTATATAGCCCCTTCATATCTGAATGAAATTTTACCCCTTTTAAATCATACTATTCATCAGTTTAAGAAAGAAATGAAATCACAGATGCTTACTGCCCAGTGCTAATTTAAAAAATTTAAAATTCAATGTATGGTAGTGCAATGAAATTGTTAAATTGACCAAAATAATGTTAAGAATATTAAGAGTTATTAGCAACTATTTGATGTATTATTTTTTTCTCGTCTCTACTATTGTTATGATAGTAAATAAGTATGTTCATAATTAATTTCTTATACTTACTGTATAATTTTTGGGAGGGGTGGATGATAGCCTTTGGCTAACTCTTTTTCTTTTATGTATAAATGTATTTTTATGCATAATAAACGATATTATTATTATTATTACACAAATTTTAGAAAATGACAATTCAGTAGAAAATGAAATAACATTCCAGCAGGATGGTGCAGTTTTTGGACGAACGTTTTCCAATGCGTTGGATATGCAGAAGGGGCCCAGTGAAGTGACCAGCTAGATCACCTGATCTCACACCGAGGGACTTCTTTCTGTGGGGACATCTAACATCGAAAGTGTCCTCTACTAAGCCAACAAATCTAGAAGACCTGCGACAGAGAATTGTTCGGGAATGCCGATTGCTGACTCCAGACATCTTGAATAATGTACGGAACGCTTTCGAGAGTGGACTGTATTATTGTATGGAACTAGATGGAGGTCATTTTGGCCACTTAATCCGTTGATTGTGTTGCCATTGATATAACTTTTGTAGATTTTCTAAATAAAATGAGCGACAGCGAATTCTCTGTTTTATTTTTAAATAAAACGTTCAACATTTAATTTCTCAATGACAAATGATCCAATTTCGAAAAAAAATACAGAAGCAATAGAGGGACAAAAGACCTTTCAAAAGCTGTACCACTCGACCCCCCATGCCATTGAAAAAATAGGGGGGGTAGTTGCTGAATTAGTCCCCCTAGAAATGAGAATTGACGTGTTCTTTGAAATTTTCTATTACACCTCCATTTCTGACTTACAGGGGGGGTTCAAGTTTTCGTTGGAACGCCCTATATACAGGTAGAAATTAATTTTTCAAAATAAAATCGTGTGCCGGGAAAGTAAATGTTTTCCGGCAGGCATTTACCAGAACATACTGTGTGGTACGTTGTGAGATTCATTTCGAAATGTTTATTTTCTTCAACCCTGATAGTTCACAGAATACAAAATTGATGACTGATCATCTTGAATGCTCTGAATGATGGTACGGAAATGATCTGACAACAACGCTTCAGAGAAGTGGGCCAAATATGTATCGACCACTTTGGTGCAGACACAAAGGTCGCCGAATTTGTTCAAAGTTTTTTAGGCGGTCATGAAGTAATTGGAAACGGTACACTAATTTGTCTCATCGGCACAAGTGCAGTGCCAAATTGCAAAACCGTTATGGCGTTTTATAATTTTCCACGAAGAATTTCAGTATACAAGAACTGAAGACGCCGACAATACAGACGGATAAAATTGTTCTAATCCGTGTCATTTTTTTTTAAATCACTTTTACCATTCCAAGGACTAATGAATTTTCTCCGAGTATTTCCTTTAAAACGAGAAAATGATGGAACAACTGAAGGCTTGGTCACCGAAACAGAATTTAACAGCGATAAAACGCATGTTCCCAACATCGATAAAACTGACCGCCATGAAATCAACCTTTGGATGTCATCATTTTTTAAGCATACGTTACTCTCAGAGCCTAGATATGCATCATTCTCACAGTTCCAATGAAATAGAACCAATGGAATCAAATATTCAGATATGTATGGGAACTTTGCATAAATGCTTCTATAGAAATTCAGAAAAATTGATATTATGATAGTGACTAGACCCTAAGGCAGCTTACACACCGATGCAACGCAACTCACAAGACCGACTCATGTAATTGTAATTGATACTTTCTTTTCTGATTGATTCAACCGTTACTTGATGAAGATCCATAGGAACTTCATAAACTACACCTCACGATTTGTTCTCCACAAACTTTATTTGAGAAATATATCACGACATGTTTCGCTTACCCAGTAGCTTTATCAACAGTGATTTGAATAAAAGTTGCTTCTTACACTAATATTTATATATTATAAATAACCATAATTGAGACTACCTCCAAAAAATTATCTTAACCTCTACCTGAGGTAGAGGTACCTCAATTATGATCACCTGAAGCATATTACCTAACTTCTACATCAATAATAATTCTTTCTCGGTTTTTCTAAGAAAACAAGTTCTATAATGGTGATCTATTCAAATCCAGTTGCTCATTCATTAGAATGTTTGAATTTTCAAGTTTATTAATTTCCTTTGCTCCCATCAAATGATTCACTTTCAAACCTTTATTTTCTATGTGTAAACTTTCGAACTCTTTGTTAAAGATATGATTTTAATCTAAAAGATGATTTGAATATATTGAACTAGTTTCTGGACTCGATTCCTAAATGTTCTGCCTGTTTGACCAATATACACCTTAGGACACGTACCACACTTTAATTAATATACTCCTGATTTCGCGAATTTGGATGTTTTATCTTTATTTTTGACTGACTTTCCCAACGTATTACTGGTTCTATATGTAATTTTAATATCTCGTTTCCTCAAAAATGAAGCCTCTCTCTCTCTCTAGGTTTTTGTACGTTGCTTCCTTTAGAAGCATCCTTCTCCTATCAAAAATGATAGGAGCTTCGTCGGGGGGCGCAGTAGTCTTGCTCGTAGCAATGCTGCCACCTCTTTTTTATATGAACTTAAAAAATATTTTTTGGATAATTTATGACTCTTTACACATATTCAACACATTCAATTGGTAAAATCCTGTCCCTAATTCCGAAGACTGAACTGAAAGTTACAATGGTTCGAGAGGATACTGATTAGCCTTTCTGGTAATTTCACTGATGGTGCACTGACAAAGGAAACTACTGGTCTAATTAGATAACTCCGTTTGTGCAGTTTTATGAGTGAGTATAATTTTGGAATTTGGGGGTTCATCAATGTTAATTTGAACGAGGACGTTATCATTTCTTGGTATTCTCGTAGGAGACGGAGAAGACGTTTCTGGATGCAATCGTATTTTGTAGAAAATTTCAAACCAAGAATGTTTGTAGCTGCAAAGGAACTCCATGACCCGGTTAAATTTGAATCAACAACCAAAAACGAAAATGAAATAGACTATTCTCTAGTCTGAGTTGATTCATTGGTAAACTGCGAACGAAAATGAATAATAGTTTCATGACTCTAGAGAGATCAGTTACCTAGTAATAGTAGGTAATCTGGTAATGAACATTTGTCTATCGCAATGTTGAAAATAAAAATATGTTTGATGATAGCTGTACGAAAAAATAGACTATACTCTACTGTAAGTTGATTCATTTGTAAACTGCGATCGAAATAGAATTGCATTCTACGCAAATACGTGTCAAGCAAATTCCTCAGCCCTAAGTGATTGACATTTATAGGGTAACTCTCAATTCGAATACCTGTAGAGATTATTATTATAGACACTCAATAAAACTTGACATTTTCGTTAACTCGAATAGGATAGATACTCTGAGATAAGTGCATTAACTCTGAAATGAATTTGTAAACCTAACCTACTTGTCAATAACTCATCACTCTGTATATCAATGAAGTGAGTGAAATTCAATGTTTTTTGCATGAATAATCTTTTGTGAACACTTTTTCTATTTCAATTCTTAACAGCAGGTCACATGGAAAAGAAACATATTCAACTTTCTTTCTTAAGTTTGCTGATTATCCCAATATCGCAGCCGTACGGTTGAGGCGCCACTGGAACACAAATAATCAATGAAACTGAGCATTCCCATTGCATAATTCGAATGCGCATGCGGTACGAGTAAACACAAATTACTCATGTCAAAGTCAAATGTGAACATCAAAACAAGCAAAATATTGGGTGTAGTCGTAGTGATATTTTGTTTACATTTTTAATATATCTATACGATGACGTGGGGTTTTGTAACTTGCGGACCAAATGAAGCACTGGTTATTTCAGGTAAGTGTATTTGAAGATTAAGTTCTGTGGGCATAGGTACCTAGGCAAAAATAAAACAGGATCAAAACATATATATTCTGATCTAGATGAAACTTTGCTGGATGACTGAATGCGAGTCTAATCTTTCATAACTATAGTGAAAGGCAAAAGGATTAAAACAAAAATATATTCTTATATATGAAATGCAGGTGTGTGCGACATCTGTCAACGAGAAGACAAATCAAAATCGATATTGTTCTCAGTGAGGATATTTGGTCGAATCATAGTCAATTCTAAATGTTAAAATTTAGACAATGGTCGAATTTACCTGTAGCTGGAGTTTGCACCAATTTTGACTTAATTCATGTCGGCATTCATCAAATGAGCTCTATACTCTATACTTTTAGAAAAAATAAAAAGAAACGTCGGAAAGTATGTCCCTATTGGCACAAAAAGTTACTTTTGATTCATGTTAACCCAAGCATACCTAATAACAATCAGGGTTCTAGTATTCGTCTCTGGAAAGTATTTAGAAAAGTTATAGCTCGA